>JACMII010000115.1:0-30933 GCA_014805405.1 Bunonema sp. RGD898 | reverse complement strand
CACCAACTTCTCTTTGGCACCGCGTCCACGTCGAATTTGACCATCACGACGGCCGAGTTGCCGTCGGACATCCAACGAATCGTCGTGGACTGTACGGCGACGAACGACGAGGGAAGTGTGACGAAACAGCATATACTCCGAATCCTTGGTACGCTCCCTTTCTCGGTCGGTTGTCTGGGTGGAGAGAATCGTTTCCAGTTCCGCCCGGTCGTCCGCGCATGTACGGCCTCGACGAGCAGGCGTTCCACGTCGAAGGGGAACGCCTGAATCTGACCTGCGAGGCGGCCGGCGGAAACCCTCAAGCCGAACTCGTCTGGCTGCGCGGCTTCGAAAAGGTCGGTATTCGCTTTCCATCCATCGCATCCACACTCCTCCTCTTTCCACCTTGATGCCTGGACCGGGCGGGATTCATACGTTTCGCACCGCAACATAATCTGTCAGTCTCGTTTAGCCCTGGGCCTCGAGCCCTCGCCGACGTCTGAAGTGGTCACGGGTATGCTGAACGGAATGTCGGTGGTGTGTTGTCGTGTTTCGTTGGTTTTGTGGTCGGTGCGTTGTCGTAGCTGGCTCGCATTTGCCACGCCGTCCCGCCGCGGAAGGAATGTGCGTCTTGGAGGCTGTGTAAACCGACCGACTTGTTACACTTCTGCTCTGCGCGAGCACCTGCGACCCTGCGACGCAGAGACCCCATCATCCCCCGAGCGACGAGACGGGGGAGGGAGAGATTCACCGCCACAAGGAAGGGGGGGGGCGAGATGAAAGCCCCATTATGGTACGGGTGATGGACAGCGTGCGCGCGCAAAGTTACACACACACACCCATCTGCCGAGCGGGGAGTCGCACGATCGCGCCAAGATGTCTGTCGTGCAGGTGTTATTGTGCAAGTAAACATTCAACAGCAAAAATATCGGGTTGGGGGCTGCCGAAAATCGCACGAAAAACAACGAGTGGACGTTGTCGCGTACAGCTCTTCCTCCCCCGACCGAGAACCAACGAAGGGTGTAAATTGCAGATGTCCGGCGCCCGAACGTCCGTCTCTGGCGAGGTGGCGATGTCGCGGATCAGTCTGCAGGTCGATCGATCGCTGAACGGCCAGCCTCTGAAGTGCGAAGCTCATTCCGCCGCGTTGGACGACGCGCTGGTCGACTCGGCCACCTTGCGAGTGCTCTGTACGATTCCCCTTCGGACATTTATCGCGCTGATCATATGCATCTTCAGTTCCCCCACGCCGTCTGACCATCCGAACGCCGGACGCCTCGTCGAATCGACAGCAACTCGTGGAGGGGCGCGAGGCGCAACTGCTGTGCGCATCTCCGTCCTCGAATCCGCCTGCGCAGGTCTGTTGTCAAGCATGAGGGGGGGAGTCGAGCAATCTCTTAGCTTACCTTCCACTTCTTCCCGAATGGCGACTCTTTGCCCACGGTCGTGAGCGGAGAGAACGTCCTGAACGAGAGCGCCCGCGAACATCATGGATTTGTGGTCGAGAACGTGGTCACCTTTGTGCCGACCGAGGCGTACGACGGAACCATCGTCCGATGCGTCGCCTCGCACCCGCTCTGGCCCGAGGAGAAGAACGTCTCGTTCCCGCTCAACGTCTACTGTAAGCTCTTTCTCTTCTCATTCACTGATTCACTCGCGCACTCTCTGACTTCCAGATCCTCCGCATCTCCTGGTCGACTCGCCGATCTCCATCGTCGTTTCCGAGGGCGAGTCCTTCAAGGAGAATCTCACCGTCAAGGCGAACCCTCCCGTCTCGGGATGGCGTTGGCGCAAGAACGGCCAGCCCTTCGAGCATGTCATCGGCGGCGTCTTTGCTCGCGGCGCCACGTTGTCCGGTCGCAACGTCCGACCCGAGGACGCCGGGAACTATACGCTCTACGCGATGAACAGCGTCGGCACGACAAATGTCACCTTGGTCCTGACGGTCGAGTACCCTGCCAGGTTCGGCGCGCGCGTACATTTCTCGTTGAAATTCCCATTCTCTCAACCTTCAGAGTTCGCTTCATCACCTCGCCGGTTGTTGCGTCCGTCGGGGAGCCCGTGCTGCTCGAGTGCGATGCCGACGGCGTTCCTCGTCGAAGGGGAATGGTCCGATGGATGAGGGACGGCGTCGAACAGCCCGGACTGCCGAGAGGAGATAGTCGAATCGAGCTCCGACTGAATGCCACTCACGCGAACGCCGGCGCATACGAGTGCGTCGCCTACAATGGGATCGGACGCGAGAACTCGTCGACGGCGTATTTGCTCGTGAACAAGCCGCCGACGATCCTGAGGATGCCCGCATACATGCGTGCCGCCGGTCCACTGGGAGGGCACGCGAGGGCAAGATGTCGGGCCGTGGCGGTTCCCGATGCGAGCTTCGTCTGGCATGTGGAAGGAGATCGGGAGCCCCTGCGCGCAAACACATCCAAGTACACCTTCTTCTCGGGGCAAAAAGCGCACGACACATTCGAGGCAAGCCCTCGTTTTCATTATTATTATTATTATTTGATTATATGCCATTCAAGTCATTCGAGCCATTCGAGTCATTGGAATTACGAATCCTAATTTTAGAGCGTCCTCTGGATCAACAACATTGCGCCGGACGACTATTCGCGCGAGATCAAATGCACGGCCTATAATCGACTGGGACAGGATGCTGTATGTTCACATGACAATACAACGACCAGTCGATCCAAATCTTGTAGGCGATGCTGACGCTCGGACCCCCGTCTCCGCCCGATGAGCCCTTCGATCTGCAGCTGACGAATGTGACGGAAACTTCCATTGGAATCAGGTAATTTTCTCCGCGGAATACGCATTGGCAATAATGGCGCCAACTTCAGATGGGCTCGAGGCTTCGACGGCGGCTCCGAACAATCGTTCGAGGTCCTCTATTGGGCCGACGGCGAAGACAGACCCGCGACAATCAACACCACCCACACGGTACTTGACATGCGTGCAATCTGCGGACGGGAGAAAATTTGCAGTTCCTCCGCATTGCCGGCCTCTCGCCGGGGACGACGTATTTCGTACAGATCCGGGCGCACAATTCGCGTGGATTCATGTCGGAATACACGCGACCGCCTGCGTCCTATACGACAATTTCGACCGGGCAAGGCGACGGAATCACCGCCGTGCACAGTCATGTATGGTCGTCGTGAATTTCAATGACGACACAAGCGATTCAGGCCGAGGTTTTGCCATCCAGTATGATCGCCTTGCTCGTCCTGTGTGCGCTGGTGCTGGTGATCTGCAACATCATCATCTGCGTCTGCTATTCGCGCTCGAAGAAGCGGAGACGGATGCGCGAAAAGACGGAATTGGCTCGGGCGCTTGGAACCACGGTTGCGACGGACACCGTTGCCGTCAACCAGAACGCAAGCGTCCCGTCGCCCGGTCCGATCGTCGATCGACCGCAGGGCGTGCAAATGTACGGGACGATGACGAGAGCGGATCACATCAACCAGAAGATTGCTGCCACCGGATTCCGACCCGATTCGAACGCCACAAATCGGTACTTGCACTGCGCTTTCATTGACTTACCACAAGTGACAGAAGCGACCTGCTCCTGCACGAGCAGCCGAGCGAGAACGACGAGCAGAGCGTGCGGACGATCATCGTTAGTGGAAAAATACCGCTGCAGTGTGCTACAAGTTGCAATTCAGGAGGTCAGTCCTCACGGCTACATGCAGCACCATCGCGTCATCCCGCTCCATCATGGCCATCGGTTCGTGGATGGCGTCGATCCGACGTTGATTGAGTACGACGACTACTACCAGGTATTCACCACAAAGGAGATGATGATGAGCGTGTTGCCTTCCAGGGCGGCTACACCAGTCGAGACGGCCTTCTCCGTCATCACCAACTGCCCGGCGGAACCTACGCAACCATGATGCCTTATCCTGACCCCTATGAGGGCGGCGCACTTCCGGGCAACAACAACGTGGTCGGATCTCCGACCGAGTCGAGACGCGGATCGCCGCAAAGACGATACGTCGCCTATCACGACCACTTGGTTGCACCGGCATCCGCTGCAGCCAATCCGGTATGTTCTTGACGTGGCGATGGAAGACGCAAACAATCACAGGGCTATGTGACGAGCACTCCATCGCATCACGCTCGGGGAGGAATGTCAACGTTTGTCCAGTCGTCTGGGGCCGCAACTCAAGTTCGTCCAGTGATGGTCGACTACGCCGCGCACCTGAATGGCGACCTCGTCTAGGCATCTTTATTCTCAAAATCACACAGTCTCGATCTTTCTTCCGAAAACAACTCCTCCACCCAGAGCATCATCAGCTTCATGCGAATCGTTGCAGCAAAGCATGACACACGAGAGACGGGTCTTTCGACGCAGAGAAGAGAAAAGCATTATGACCGACCGATCGATCGATCGATCAATGGATGATGATCATCGTCTCATGAAGACCTCGTTGATCATTGTAGTTCTACTGATTCGTCCGTTGGTTTTGGCTGATCCGCCAACAGTTTTCGATCCCTCTTTCCGTGGGTTCGCTGCTCCTTCGACGGCAGATTGTCCTCCATCGGTCGGCCCTTCGTTTCGGGCAAAATACACTGGAACGCGAAGAGGTTTATGAATCCGGCTGTCGCGATGATGGCGTAGGGAACGACGTTATGAAGAGCGCTCAAGTAAAAGAGCTGGGGCGCGAAAATCGTGCCAACACGACTGGAGATCGCCAACAAGGAGGCGGCAATACTCCGGACGGCGGTCGGATACAGCTCATTCGATGTCATAAAGTGAGCCAGATAGATCTGTGTAAAAGGGGAAATTCCACTAGAAGTCGCTCAAATTCACCTGACTGCACATTGCCGTAACGGTGATCGTCAGAATTCGAATTACCGTCGTGTATTTCGTGCTAACATCGAAGTAATAAATCAGACAGATGACCAGAAGCGAGATGGCGTTATATAGAACCGACCTGAACATCCCAATGTTTCAGCACGTAAAAGAGTGTCAGACCAAAAGTTGATCGTCTTTCGTCCGACCCAAGGCAGGAAAAAGTCCAGCGCTCCGACGGCAATGTTCGACGCCCAACGAACGACGCCGAACAGTGCCTGAAGTCTCTTTAGGAATGGCATTGAGCGACGTCCAACATTATTGATGTAGATCGAGCCGGACAACTTCTCCATGTTGAATATGAGCGAATAGTTGATCAACGATGCGGTGCAGCTGCTCTCTCGATTAGGAATGAAAGAGCATAACGTTCACCAACATTCCAGAGCACAAAGTGATCGTCCAGGCGGCCAATTGCCACGTCGAAAAGGCGTGGTAGATGTAGTACTTTTTCTTATGCGAGTGGTTGTTCAATTTCTGGCGAATACCATCGTGAGCTTTCATCAAAATCTCAAACATTACCGCTTGTTCGAGACGCAGTAGTGCGTCGAGTGCTCGCTGACCGCTCTCGTCTTTCTGTCGGTTAAATTTCCTTATCGCCACTAGGACTCTTCTCGCTTCCTCCAGCCGTCCCTTCTGGATGAGCCAGCGCGGCGATTCGTGGACGAAAAGGAGAGATATGGCCGTAATTAGCGCGATGGCAGCATTCGCCGCAGAAAGCCGTCTCCACTCGCCGGCGGCCATCGCTATAAATGGATAGACGATGAAGTTTGGCGACCACGCCACGACAGTGGTAATCCAGAGTCGATGGCGTTTCGGAATGTTCTCCACCAGGTAGACGCCCATCACTCTGTTGTACTAGTTCTCATGTAGACCCAGACGGCAACTCTTACGCAGTAATGCCGCCCGTGAAGATGCCCGAAAACACGCGAAGAATCGTGAAAACCAAAAAGGTCGGCGCAAATGCAGTGGCGAGCGAGAAGACAAAGAGGCCGGCTAGATTGACGAGAATCGCCTGTGCAAAAAGATCTTACAAGCGTTTCTAAAGACGCGACGCTTCGTACCATCTTTCGGCCATGCGAGTCGCCAAACTGACCGAAGATAAACGACCCAATGAGAACGCCGATGAACTGAATGGAGATCGAGCCCTTCACTGTGGTCGAATCCGAGCAGATGTAGTCAAACTAAATCCGCCTTCGATGTTAATCCACCAGAAAGGGCAAACCTCAACGTTCACCGACTTGAACTGGTAGTCTAGTTGGGGCGTGCACTTTGTAGTGTCCCTCAGTGTCGGCAATATTCCGCAAATCGTGGCGTTGTGTGGAATCGGCACCGGTCGACCCGCCTTGGTGTTGCATCCCGTCACAGTGGGAGCCGCGCCTGCAATTCCGCGATCTCGTGAAATTGGCGAGGAACGCACCCGCATAGACCATGTAGATCATGGAGGACACGGCGCACATGGTGATGAGCTCGGACACGATGAGAATAACGATGACGTAGCGTGAGGTTTGAAAGAAGTCCTCCATGTTCAGGGCCACTTCGGCGGGCGGCGCGCTCAGCGCATCCTCGAAGACCGACTCGCGTCGCAGTTGTGTGGCGATCGACTTCTTGCGCTCCACCTCGGTCTGCAACGCTCGCCGATCGTGTTGTGCGACAGATCTTCTTTTGACAATAAGAGATTGTAATGACAACCTTCTTCTCCTCCTCCCCCTCCTCGTCCTCGTTGTCGTCTCCGTCTTCTGCATTCGTCTTCAGTCCTTCGATCTCGTCGGCTCCCGCGAGCTCCACCTTAGTGCCGCCCTTCGTCATGAGGTCTGCAATTTGGTCGTCGTCGTCGCGGCGGTGTGGAGCGTCGAGAAATCGCCGGGAAAAGTGAGCGAAAGTGACTTGCTGCCGCCGACGCGTGCGGTGGCACAAGTCCAAACACGGGAGGAGTGGCGTATCAAGGGTAGACAGACTCCCATGTGCGGCGGCGGTGGCGGCGGCGATGGCGGAGACTCGACACATACGCGCACACAGACACAGACAGACACACACATGCAGAACAATTATCGACGCCGCCGCCGATGACTACCACCGCCGCTGCTGCCGCTGAGGGAGAAAGGGGAGAGACGCGTGTGCAAACACACCCTTGCTGCCCTTCACCCAAAATTGACACGTTCTGCAGCAACGACGCAAACAGCCGTACACAAATCTGCCGCCAGTACCAGTGGCCGGACCACCACCACCACTCGCACACATCGCACGCCTCTTGTCGGTCAGAAACCGAGTGTCTGTTTTCCTTTTACTGCCTCCCCCCTCAATAAAGTCACGAGTGACGAAGGGAGCGGAAGAGGTCGCGTGCATGCTATCGTCGAGTGTGGAAGTTCAAGCAGACCACCATTGTCCATCGGCGGGCGATGTCAGAGGGTGAAAAGTCGAAGGAGGCGGGAAGATTCGTCGTCTGGAGGATTTGGTGCAGACCGGAATTCCCACACTCGAAGACGACGACATCGTTGAGAAGAGCCGCCACTTGGAGGCAGAAATTCAAACGCCGCCCACGTTCTCCTGCCTGATATCGTTGACGGGAGTGTCGTCCGATCGGCATATTGATAGAGGCGGCGAGGAAGCACGTCGATGCGAATACAGACGACAACAATCCGTTGAAAGAGTCGACTGACAATGTTGCTAGCACCCACAATTTCCACAACAAGACATCATGCCGTAATGCCGGTTCATTCCCTCGTCACTTGATGGTCGTGAAATCATGTCTTGATGTTTGCGTCGCGCATTTGCCCGTAGTGTAGTCCAGACCATCCAGCGCCTCTCGTATCAGACGACTGCAATCCCTTCAGTGACCTCCTCGATAACAAAACGCGTACGATTCTTGTAGGTCGACTGCGAGACGTCCTTCGAGCGATTGCTCATCATCGCCCTCTTCTCCGACGTGCTGTGGTAGCGCGCGCGACATTCCTCGGCGATCGAGCCCGGGATGAAGGGACGCGAGCGGGTGATGAACGTCGAGAGTGGGCAAAAGTCCTGTGAATTTCAGGCTCGAATTCATGAGGCCGGAAAGCGATGGGAACGTGAAATGGACGATGAAAATGAGCGGCGGAACTGACCGTGTCCTGTGGACATCCCTTGGTGAGCGACGTGATTGCCGTGTATTGATGATGGAAGGCGGCGTGGAAAAGGATCTTGACGGCGGGCGTTCCGTCGGCAAGTCGCCATAGTTCCACCGCAATGGAAGCGGTGTATTTCGGCAGACCGCCGTGAATCACGGTCCTTTCATCGCCGAAAGTCGTAAGAAGCGCGGCGACGGTCGTGTCATGCTGTCGAGATTCGTGTTGTTTCGCTCGAGAAATGCGAAAAAGAATACAGCCGAGTAGGCGTAGTACTTCAGTGGCACGTTGAAGGCGCAGTTGTTCCGGGCCCAGTTTGCTGAATTTCGCGTCGCGTTTTGACAGAGCCACTTGCTGCTCATCCGCGTGACGATGTCCTTGAGCAGATTTCCTGCAAACATTCCGATTTCTAGGCATTTAGGAGGAGGAAGCACCGCCGCGAAGTCTAATGAGCTCTGGAATGTAGGGTTTTCCAATTCCATAGATGAAGGCATTCGCGTGCGACGTGAGATTCCGGATTTCCGCGTCCACCTGGGGAGTGTACCAGTCCGGTTGCGACATGTTGTAGATCGTCTACGTTCGCTTGAAGACGTACAAACGCGATCAGAGGGCAACCTCAATAAGATGGGCATCGTTCACCAGATAGATGTTCGTCAGATCCACCGTCATGCCGGTCTTGTTCGACAGGAACGCCAAGAGATTCTGCAAGTTGCACCTCGTCTGAGAACCAGTCTCTGCACTCCTCACAGCGTTGTCTGCCGCGAGTTTCAGGTATTCCGGCGACTTCTTGATCTCCGCATCGAGTTGGAAGGCGCGCGGGCAATCGGCGAACGCGTTTCCAATCTGAATTCCCCTGCCTCGTCATGTGTGAGATGATAGTGCCGTACGTAGTCAGTGTCCACCGGCACGGTGTGCACCGGGATCGGCGTCCAAGCGGCCGGCCACGGATGACGAGTCATCTTGGGGTAGTCGCGACCTTCACGGCCGTCGTGGAACATGCCGGCCAGGTTTGCGTACGCCGAAACGAGCGTACGATCGACGTCCGTCGACCGGATGTACATCTGAAGGAAGGATTTGCATGTCCATTATCGGTCCGGGTTGTAGGTTCGCAAACATTGCGCAAAGTGCAGGAATGCGCCTATCCTTATCTACGACTGTTGTTTTCCAACCGTTTTTCTTCTCCCGTCAATTCACTACCGATGATGCCCCGCTTACAGTTTCTCCTCTCTCTCTCAATCGACTGGCCACTACCGTCGTCAATCACCGCCCAGGTCGTACCTCCTTGGGCGAGTAGTACGCCGACAGGAAGGGATGCGAGTGGTTGATGTATCGCCCGAAGAGTTGCCGTCCCAGTGCGTACTGCTGTTTCATGCCGAGCGGCGTCAACTGGCCCCAGCCCGACGGCCACTGCTCCTCCTTGTGCACGTCCGTCGGATAGGTCATCGTGGGCGCTCGATCGCCGTGACGCCAGACCTTCGGTGGGGACAAGAGATGGCAGGAAAGTGTAGAAGCTCAACCACGTGGACGAGCAGCAACTCGTCCTCGGGTCCTGCGCCCTGCTGATGCGTCGGTGGCGGGCGCGCCGCACCGTACGTGATCGGATCCGCGTGGGCGGCGGAGAGGACGCCGATCAGGAGTAGTGACGTCGTGAGCACGAGACCGAGCCGCAACATGTTGAGATGTCTGGCGGCCTACCCACCTAGACTTCCAATTCTCTTGGAGGGTACAGGACTGGGGGAGGAGGGCTTCGGTGCAGATTGTGGTGACTAATTTAAGACGATGCGGGACTAGTGTCGAGTTACCCACGAAAAGAAGCCACTCGTTTTACCCTCCTCTGCGCTCACTTTTGTTTCGGGAAATTCAATCCTATACGGGACTGAAGAGGCGACATCGGAACGAATGCAAAACAAGACTAGCGGCGTTTTCGCTCAAAACACGGCTAGAGCGGCCAGTCTCGCAAACGTTCTCTGGTCGAGAGAGACGGAACACACGAAGTTCGGCATGATTATAAAGTAAAACTTCAGCATTCGAATTTTCAAGGAAATCCTATGTAAACCGGTCGCCAAAAGAGCGCGTTCCGACTGACCACATCGCGATTCAATCGTAATGGCTGCTATCTGCAGCAACAACTGCTGCTGCTGCTGCAGCACAAACCGCTCTGGAAGGGGTCAATACGGGCGACGAGTGAAGAGGATGCGGATGCAGGGCGAGACAGAGAGACCATCATCAATTTTAGGGGCGCCCCCAAGAATACGACGCGACAGGAGAGAGACGGGGGCGAGAGAGGTGACATCGATCGAGAGAGATAGAGGGGGGAGAGAGAGAGAAGCGAACGATGTAGGAGAGCGTGTCAACGAAAATAGCGCCGGAAGCCTTGCGGGATTGCGGGATTTCAAGTGCAACCGGGACAGAGATCGCGACAACAAACGATCAGGCATCAACAGAAAATCATCGCCCCTTCTCACTGCCTTCCAATCGATAGTTCCGCTTCATCCCTTGCTCTCTCGCGCACGCATCAGTTCTCTGGGATGGCGGCGCAGTCTGTGAAGACGCCGTTCTTCATCCATGGCAGCGAGGTGTCGCCTTCCACGATCAGCTGAAAAAACCGCCCTTTGACTCGAAGATGCCAGGCAGCCAAATCCAAGCCTGTGCAAACGGACAGAACCGCAGCGAAGCGCTGGACCCGTAGAGCACGGCGTATCGCACTTCCGGCGGCGCGAGATTTCGCTCTTTCGGGTGATCTACTTGCTCTTCCAGTCTCTGCACCGCCGACGCACAAACCGACCCTTCTCGAACTGCTGCACCGACTCGACGATGTTGTCGAACTGCGCAGACAGTGGGCTCGGCTTCAGACGCCGGCTTCCAGGTCCGGAAGAGGAGGAGGTCTCGTCATCAACCTCCTCCAAGACATCCGCGTAGGCCTGACACTGGTACGGAATCTGGACAAAGTCCGTTCCGTTCGAGACGCAAACGGACTCCGTCGTATTGGGTGAGACATAGCTTGCGACCGAGCAGAACGGGAACGACGAGTGATGCGAACTAGGAGGGTCGGTTTTCGTCACACAAGAGAAAGTCACAGAGCCCGCTCTCGAGCAAAGTCGTAGCAGGAGGACTCGGCGAACGTGCAGCCCCATCGACGTCCGTACCAGTAGGCCTGGGTCTCGGGCTCGATCTGACGACGATCGACGCGGTACCAGGGCCTAGGAGGAATCGTCGTCTTTCAAAGAGGGCAAGAAGAAATGGCCAACTGGTCGCCCAGATAGGTGTCCTCGAGAATCAGGGCACTGATCTCCGTAAATCGATTCGGCTCGTTCGACACTAGCGGCGTCATCAGCTCGTCTCCGAAGACGTACTCCGAGAGATGCGTCCGATACTCGTCCTCGGCTTCGACCCCGTGCAGGTCTTTGCAGCCCAAGTGAATGCGCGCATAGTACTACCACTTCAAAAGTCGCCGCCAAAACAATGGCAACTGACCGCGGCTCTTGCACTGAAGTCCATGTAGTGTGCCATGAAGCGCTCCGATCTGCCTTTTGCCAGATTCCACTGAACCCCGCGACTTGGCGGCGCTCGAACCGATAGTTGGCTCTCCGAGGGAGCGTACATGCCGTATCCCTTTGAATTTCGCCCACTTCAATCTTGTAAAACGATGCTGATACCAGCGCATGCAGCAACTCGTGTCGAACCAGGTCATAGATGTTCGTGAAACCGTCCCATCGACCGTCGAAATTATCGCACAACGTCATCAGGGCCACGGACGGTCTAAATACCTCTATGACTATATAAGGGTAACGATTGATGATCGAACCGAAGCATGTATGCATAGCAGGGCTTGGCGCTTGCCATCAGAAGTTCGTCCTTTGCGCATCGCTCGTGATCGACTTGCAACAGGAGCAGAAGTCTGGCCGATTGCTGGACGGTGGCCGACCGATTCACGGCCAGTTCCACGAGATGGTGATCGATCGGCGTTCCGGATGCGCAAGACTCAATGTAGTGGCGGTGCACGAGTTCCGCGGCAGCGTCCTGTCCCCTTCGAACCGAGACCGTTCGCTCGATGAAGGAGATCGCTGCGGAAACGTCCGGCGCGGCGTTCTGTAAAATCTTCGATGGTGAGCGTCGTCGGCAAGGATTTGGAAGACTGCTCGGATGTTCTAGTGCTCGTGACGGGGGGAAACATGAAATGTGTGCACTGCCGAAGCGCACTCACAAATCGTTGATTTATGAAAGGAATAGAAGAAGTGCAGTAAGTCATGACCAGTTCACTGAGCAGTCGCATCGAGTCACGATCCAGGGGAGAGACGTCGATCTGCAGCGGCTCGTAGTCGCTTTTCGACGGTCGGCTTTCGACGAGAACGGCATTTGTTGTTGTCGCGACAATTGAGACAAGTAGAAAAGCAAGGAAGCACATTTCGCGCCGCATCGCTCTGGCTGGCCGGCCAGCATGCGTTTGACCCGCCGCCGTGGATGTGCACGATGTGTCAGCGCCTTGTGCCTGTCGCGTGCGCGTATGTTTTGTCTGTTGTCTCTGCCGGTCGTCCTTCCGAACTCTCCGCCGATTCCCGGCTCCGAGACAATATGCACTAGCAATTCATAGCTTAGCTGAGTTCGCCACGTTGTCCGTGTGGTCCTGCGTGCTAGTCTCGCTACTCGTCCAGAGAAGACGATCCCGTTCCGTGTTCAATCAAAACAGCAGCAGCACTCTTTCACAATAAACTGGCTCGCACAATCTTTGTCCGTTCAGCTTCTGATGATGTCATCTCGAGAGATGGGACTTCAACTATGGAACGCGCGTTTCATCGTCAATCACTCAATACATTCGAGGAAAGTCTAGTGTGATGCCAATGCTCCGGTTCCTACACTCCCTTACATCGATGGAGTTCTGGCAGTTAACACATGCTCCTCAAACAACGCCCACATCGTAACAGAGCAGGAACTCTGTGATCTGGCCCGAGGGTTGAAGATGCATAAAATGTACGACCCGCTGAGGCGATGCGAACGTTTGCAGACTTCCTGATAGTTTGGTTGACGGAATCGAGCAAAGTCACACTCTATCCACTGGATGACGACGTTTTTCATTGGCATGCACATTTATGGACGTCGTCGGCGATAGCTATAGTAGTGCAGTTGGAGAGATCGTGCGCAGTGCTGGCCACCTTTGGCCACGCATCGCACGGGATTGACCCGGATCTCTAGAGCGCCTATTGCGGCGATATGACTCGGGTTGTGTGGTGGCGCGGCGCAGAGTTATGACTCTCCCCTGCCTCGCACTTCATGTCACTTCATTCCCGCAGCGACGGTGGTTGTTTGGTTGTCCAAGTATAGTGCATCTCATTGTTCGCTCTCGTCGTTGCTAGTCAGCGCCTCAGTGCACTGCATCTCCTCGGAATACCATGCCACGGACATATAGTAACACATATATTAAGGGGAATTGATCACGATCGCTGTTGTCGTCGTCGTCGCTTTTGAAAGATGATTTATTGGCCTCTCAACTTTAGGAGCGGCACGAACGGTCCCCGATCATTTCCCCCGTCTGCTGGCGCACGCGATCTCTGAGAGAAGCCGAGCGTGGTGCAAAATCTAGACTTTGTGGGCGGATGACGTCTTTTTCCGCACATGCGCCGACGAAGATCTGGTCTCCGCATGCGCGAAAACGCGACTCTGAAAATCCGGTAGCAGGGATAGATAGATCCATTTTCTTGCTCGCCTCCTCCTCCTCCACCACAACAATCCGTCCGCCAGAAGAAGACATCTGGCTGACGTGCGCGCAAATCGGATCGCATCATTGTCGTCGGCGTCCTGTCCACCACACCTTGTCTGTTGTCGGGGGGGGGGGGCGATTAAGCGCGCGCGCGCGCAGTCGTCTGGCTGCTGGTAAAGAGTGTGACGCCTTTGCAGAGACGACCGTCGTCGCGCTCGTCCGATCCCCACCACTGACGGCTCGCCGAGGCGACATGGCATCCTCCCCCCCCCTCGACACGGATTCGATCCATAGCCCATGGATGATGGTGGCGCGATGTTTCGCGCTTCGTGCACGCTGTTGCCGCGCGCGCGAGAGAGACTGGTCGCCTCACTCGCTCACTAGTAATCGGCGCCGCCCGCTCCCGACTGTGACACACACGCGCGCGCACACACTAGCTTTGCCTATTGTTCGCGGTCTCCCTCCCCCCTCTCTCACGCCCATCCACCGCCCACTGCCTCGAGGGACGGTCGTGCGCCGCCACCGCCGTCACAGTGCGAGGTAGTGCGCGGAGCGATGGAATCCATTGCCCTCCCTCCCTCTCTCCATCACCACTGCCCGAAGGCCATCGCCGCCAGCATAGCAGTCGATTCCTGCCTCCCAAATTCAGGAGGGTCGCCTGTCTTTCCCGCGCTAGCCACCGGCCTGATGTGCTGCACATGTATGCATGTCATATTTTCTGTCACTCTACTACATCCAGCCTGATCCACGCCGCATCGTTCAGGCCGCGGATATGTGTGTGGTTGTTTCGCGCATCTGGCTCTCCCACGAAAAATAATAATAATGTCTATACAACGCGCACATCTATACGTTTGCCGTTGCCCTAGTGCGCGATTCCAGAGGTATGTGGTGGCGCGCGCGCGCAAGAGACACAATGGCCCATTACCCTCCAGGTCGAGCAGCGAGGGTCCTTCCTTATAAAGCCCGGACTGCTCGGGGGGAGGGGAAGCTCGGACGAGCTTCGGAAAGCCCCCCCCCTCGCCTTGCCATCAGCGTAGCCATGGCGACCAAGACACGGGGGAGGGGGTTTCGTGCAGACGGGGGCAAAAAGGGCGAAGAGGCCTCCCCTCCCCCCTCCTCCGGAAGACCTTCTCCCCGCCCACCGCCAATTGGCGTGCTCCCGCCGGTTGCCCTTGCAAAGTATGGATTGGAGTGGAGTGGAGACTAGGAACTCGACGACGGGAACTACTGGGAGAAGGTGCGAACGAATGCCGACGCCGAGTGCCACCACTACCTGAGGGACGACAACACGATGCGGACGACGGGCTGCATCATGAACGCATCGGCGCTGCTACTGCTGCTGCTGCTGCTGGCGGTGGCGCTGGAGCAATGCGAGGCCGGGAAATCGGGAAGAAGGAGGAGGTTCAAGCGACAGACGCTGCCCTACGACCACGTCCAGGTAATTTCAGCGTTCTGGACGCGTCTCGGTTGCCTTCCAGCTCGTTTCCTACGGGGCTCAGTTAAATTATAATAAGCAACAATACCTCAACTTTTTCCCCTTTGTCAGTTTCTCAATGCGTCTCCGAGTCGATCAGATTCACGGGCAGCGTATCATCATACTCTAGAGAGGAAGAAGAAATGCAGGTGCACTCGCTCGACTCGAATGTCACAATCACGGACGTCGTGGACGTCACGTCGGGCGAGTCGAAGATCGACTTGGACGAGGCGCACTTCAACGCCAGCGTTTGGTGACCCCCGCCAGTTTCGCATCTTTTGACATGCTCGTTTCGCATTCAGGTCCACCGCATCACACCTCCGATTCGACGCCTACGGCGCTGCTGTGAATTTCACTGCGTCGGACGCAAACACTCTGCTGAACATCGCTTCCGCGCAACTCTATCACAAAGCTCAGAATACGGACGTAATAATTTCATCAAATGTCGACAGCAAACGTACGCGGAGATTATAGTTCCGAATGTCGTCGAACCGCACCGGGCAAGCCGATTCGGCTTTCCAGACCGTTCTCACGGGGGCGGTTACATCGAGCGTTCGCGATCGAGGATTATTGATCGAGGCGATGAATGGTCAAACTGCAATGGTAGAAGGAGCGTCCTGGAACAGGTACTTGCTTCTGACGAGAAATTCAACTGGAATTGTCCGCGTTTTACTCGACGTTCTCTGCATGCAACTATGGGGTGCATAGTCGCGCACGCCTTGCATTTGCAGACCAGACGCCGCTCCTCTTCTCAACATCAACTCCTCGCTTGTCAACGAGCAACAGACCTCCGGGGGTCGTCAATTGGTCGTCCACACTCAGTCGCCGCTCTACTTCGTCGACCTCCATCTCCTGGGCGCCAAGACTCGACTCCACTACGGATCGATGCTGCTCGAACTCTCAGCGGACTACAGGGAATTGCTCATCACGTCGCCGTCGCATCAAGTTCGTCTGAAGACCGATACCAGTCCGTTTGGGCTGACGGTTTTGGATGATCGACTGGTAGAATTGCGCTAAATATTCTAGCGAAGCGGGGTCGAAATATGCAGGTAGTGGAAGCGCCTAAGGAGAGTGCCTCACTCTGGCTGCAGCCGAACTCGAGCGACATCCAGATCGCGGCCGAGCAATTGAACAGGTCTCGCTTGTGAGTGCCGCTGCCCGATAGAACGACGTCTAGACTTGATGTTGATCGAAACAATGGCCAGCTGTCGATTGGAACGTCAAGCTCATCGAGTTCCGCGGTAATATTGCGCCCCCCTAATAGTATGATGGTTTTACCCCAGGTCGATCGTTTGCAAGTCACATCTCGTTGGCTGCATCTGCAGCTGATCTCTGACAAGCCATCGGCGATCGTGGCGACATCGAACAACTCGGAGATCATCATGCACACGAACATGACGAACGTCGCGTTGACGTCTGCGCACCACGAGTTTCGTGTGGTCGGCGGCATGCCGCGGATGCTGGTCCAGTCCGGGAACGTCAGCGTTGAGGTTTGCGTCTATCTCGCTCGACTACAATTCTCTAGCATTGCGATGGAAGTGTATAAGCACGCACGTCCTTTAGGTCACAACACTGGCGCCGGATCCTGAGCGTCTCGCCACGATGGTGCCTCCGTTCGCTGCCCCGTCGGACGATAGGTGGAGCGGCATCGGCCCAGGTCCAGGATTGCCAGGCTGGCAGAATGGCATGTCCGCCGCGGACAATATGGGCGCTGGTGCCGTCCAAACCGGAAGTCCGGACCAGTTTCCGGGGCCTACGACTAGCTCTGGAGGAAGCAGTTCTGTAGCTGCCGTCACAACATCCTCCTCCTCCTCCTCCTCGTCGTCGTCGTCGTCGTCGTCGTCGTCGTCGTCGCTAGGGTCAGGATGGGAGGGCGGATCGTCTACGGTCACTGCGAGAGGACCAACTACTGGAGCGACGACCAGTTCGGCCGGGAGTTCTGCTCCACCGACGCAGGCGACCGCCGCCGCTTCAACTTCGACCGGCTCGACGGCTGGAACGTCATCCCAGCTTCCGACGACGTCACATTCAGCAGTACCTTCTTCGACGCAAGGTTTCTTGCTCAGCAACGCGAGTCTGATTGAAAGCGACATTCAGGGACATCTAGCTTTCCGGCCAGCGTAACAGTCCCGACATCAGGTGCGCAATTGTGACTGGACGAAATTCATGACAAATAATGCAAAGGATCGTCATCAACTCCCACTGGCACGTCATCCGCACAGGCGCCGTTCCCGACGCCAGGTATTGGAGTTTTGACGAATTTTAGCCGGGAGTTTCAGGAGGAGTACCACAAGGGAGTTCGCAAAATCCCTTTCCGACTCCTGGTTAGACTTCCATCTTCCTCGGACATCAGTTGACATTCAGGCAGTTTAGCAGCAGGAGGATCCTCCTCCCTTCCACCGAGCCCATTCCCGACACCAGGCTAGTCTTTTTTTTCAAGGACCACTAAACACGATACAAATTCTCATTTAGGCGCCAGCATAGGGCCTCAATCTGAATTTCCAACCCCCGGAGGCTTTCAAACTATGGCCGTGACGCAATCTACGCCGAGCACAACGTCATTGCTGCTTACAAGCGGTTCTTTCTTATTTGTAAAGAATTCGCAAATCGATCTAGGCATCACCGTTCAACCGCCCGCCGCCACTACACCTGAAAACTTTGTGATCGGCCAATTCGGCTTGCCAGGTAATTCCCATTCTACACGGAGATTCACTGGGGAAACGTAGGAAACAGCACGTTCCCGATCTTCGCGACGATTAACAGCGTAGACTTTAATTCTGACTTCACGACGCCTTCGATTCCAATGCCCGATTTTCCGCGACCCACCAAGTTGGATTCACCATCGCCAGCGTTTCGGGCTCGGAGACAACCGGAAAATCAGACGCGTCCAAAAGGAGGGCAGCCCACTCCGAAAATTGATATCGCAGCGGAGCTGAAGAAGAATGCGCAGCTGCTGACCGGTAGATTCATGGTGGTCAACTAGGCTGGCTGAGGATATGTCAATTAGGAGCACACTATTTACACGATATTTGCACTATTTGCAAAAATAAGCCATCCCCTTGCCCGCAAGACCTTCAACTTTCATTCATCACACGATTTTGTCTCGCGACACTAGTTCATCAAAACACCAAAAACATCAGGCGACATCTCCCGTGCGCAACACATACAGACAGACAGCTTTCCGTGTTTCTGTGTAGTCTATTCCAAGCGTAACATAATCACTCATCACTACCCACTCAGCAAGTCACAATGCAATCAGAGGAAGACGATGAATAAACTATCCCATTTTCTGTCACAAGTGGTTCGTCGCAATGTATCGGATCTAATAGCAGTGCTCGAAGCAAAAGGATAATCGTTTATCAGGGTTGCACCGCTGCTCGTGCACAGATGTATAAGCTTTGCTGCAGGGTTTCACCATCGAGGAGCTAGCGTCCCGCCGGCGACACACATGTCACGTTGCAGCCGGTTCTACAGAGTGTATAAAACGGTTTCCACGCTAGGATCTCGCCAGATAGTGCTTGATAGGCCATATGAAAGAGCTCTTAATTCCGATCAAAATGATGTCAAATTAGTTTCACCAGCGGTGAAATGTACTCCCACACTGAACGTGAATTTAACCAAATGAGCTGTTTGGCGCCCCACTCCTATCGATTCTCAGTCGCGTCAAAAATCGACGTGCCCTCGCTGCCCTTCATCGTCATCTGTCTAGCGGCGGTGTATGTGGCATGATGTTCTGTCTTTGTATCGGGAAAATCGAATGGATCTCAGTTCGTCTTCTTGTCGATGGCGTCCGACGAGGTGGCGGCCGCGCGATTGGCCTCGCGAAGTCTAGGTAGTTTGGGTTGTGTAAAACGATGTATCCTGAAGGAAATCGAACCGCTTCGCCTCGAGGTACTTCTTGCGGTAGAAACGGATGAACATGAGCGCAAAGAGCGTGTACATTCCCGTGGCGAAGAAGATCGTGTCGTAGTTGACGTAGCACTTGCGGCTCCTTGATTTACACGCCTCATTCGTGCCACAACAATCTGGCGCAATTACGTGAATTCCTTGTAGTAGATCGATGAGCAAATGACGAAAAGCCCCCAGAACATTTGCACCGTTTGGACAAACGTGATCGACTGGGCGGCCCACTGGAAATTGAAGTTGCGGACGCATTTCATCGACAAGTCACTTACGTTCGGAACCTTGATCTTGCAGGCCTGGAGGGTGAAGTACGAGTACATAAAGGCGTGGACACAGACGTTCACGAACGCAAACCAGCCAGCGATCGTCGAGCCGGACGACACTAGAATTGTAAAGTTGTTTTCGAAAAAGAAAACTTTGAAGTGCGTACCGCAATGCGCCGCCACCAACACCACGATGGCATGATGGATCCAGTGGAGCGGAATGATCTGCTTCTTGCGCAAGGCGAGGAAGTACGTGTCCGCGAACTCGATCACCTTCGACCAGCCGTACAAGTATGCCCTAGGTGGTGGATGTGAAACGACGTCGATCTCGTTCCACGTTCGCCTACCAGACCATGCCCGGATGATTCTTTGGCGGTCCCATGCAGATGGTCGCGTAGAATCCGTAGTTCGTGAGGACGTGGTAGAGCGGAGCGACGCCGCGCACCATGGCGACGATCGAGAAGAGCGCCAGTCCGGCGTTGTGCAGAATCAGGGGGATGCGCAGATCGAAGGGCTTGCGGTCCTTCATGAACCAGACGAGGAGACGCGTGGAGATGAGGTAGAACACGACCCAGGTGATCGCCTCGCGCATCAGTCTACATGTCAGTCGGCATTTTTGCTTAATGGAAGGAAATGTTGGCTAAGAAACTATTGTGGTTGGTCTAGGCATTCCTTAAAATATGCCTTTGACCATGCACCCGATGCGGTCTACTCGTCCGACTCACCGGTGATGGTTCGCCTCGGCCCACTCCTCGGTCAGCCACTCGAGCTTCTCCCAGGGCAGCAGGAAGGAGAACTCGTGCTCGAAGCGCATGTCCTCCGGCACCATCTTGCCCTGTTTTCGCCTCGCTTCGCATTCGTCTTTGTTTAATGGCCTACGCTCATCGGCAGCTGCGGGAAGAAGAACAGCTTCACTCGCTGGGTCCATGGATGGGCGCCGATCGCCTCCAGCGTCTCCATCCCGCGATCCCTGGATCTCTGGCGCTACTGAGAGGACTGCAAATGAACGATGGCACCGACTGGCAATGCCTCCGGGGGGACGGTTATCTTCTTCCGTCGCCTCCCCAGGAAGTAGGTTGTTTTCGGGTGTTTGCGTCTCCTAACGAGAGATGCGGCGATAAGATTTCTGTTGTGGCGCGCAAACACTGCTGGACATTGCTCAACATAATACTAGAGAGAGAAAACAGGCGACGCGTGATCTCTGCCATCGAGTGTGCATTTGATCGGAATTGAATCGAAACATTTTAGCAGAGCTCATAGCGCGCGGGCACAAGGTGGTGCGTTTCGTCGGACGGTCATTCATTGGAATTGCGAATTTACGTACATTTCAGCGTAGCACTCGGACACAAAACATCATTGGTAGCAAGCGAAACACCTCTGTTCCCTTTAGAAACCATCTAGGCCGCACGCGCGCACGTACTTCAGCTGCGCTTCTTCATCTCGCGCCGGACCTGCGTCGCCATCGCCCCTGTTATTGTGCCACTGCCAGTCCGTCATTTAGCATAGATTCATGCCTCGACAAGCTACAGAGCTTGTGATTGCTCGACATACAAACTCAGCAGGTCTCCAGAGTTTCAACAGCATCAGACATTTCTGCTAATCTTGGTCGTCGTCACTTGCACGCGCCGCCCGTTGTTTGGCCGCCATTCTTTCTAGAAAAAACATGTATGACAGACAACTGAATAACAACCTCTCTTGACGGCTCTTTCGGACTCGAGAAGCTTTTCGTATGCCGCTGGATCTGTTGCCCCGAAAAGTACGACCTGGTTCGGAGATAGGACGCAAACACACTCCAGTCTCTGACGACGTTCGCCCTGGTAGGAAGCTTTGTGCTGAAGTTTCCTGCCTGCACGCTACCTGGGGCCATAGTCACACCGTTCGTCGTTCGCTGTGAATTTTGCGGAACCTCGATGTTCTTGGGCGCCATTTCGCCCTTCTCGGCGGAGTATCCTGTGGTTGAACTTGTCCGACGCCGAGTTCTCGGACGATGTCGAAGGACTGAGCGAGCCGCGGCGTGAAAATATTTCTAGTGAGTCTAGGGTGCGTTCTTTTCGATGATGAAGACCTCGAATCTTGATCTCCACATTGTCATGTCTCTTTGTATGCTAGTCAACGTCAATTATTTCAATTGCAGCTTCAACTACGTCAAGAAATTCTGGAAATCTCGCCCGCCGCAGCCGAAAGGCTCAACGCCATCCGCGAGCGTCACTCTGACGAGATCGAAGACGCAAATCCTGCTGTAGGATTGGCGGCTCTGACCAAAGAGGTAATTCCTTCTTTGTGGATGTTTCTACGTTACAGCCTCTCGACGAGGGCGACGATGTACTGTTTACGAAACAGTACATCGGAACACGCTCGCCGATCTACTACCCGAGCGGGATGCTCATCGTCAAAGCCGATTTGGGCGAGTTTCAAGAAAGCTGAAGGACATGCAAGTCTTCGAAGTGGATGGGGACAAGGAGCTCTTGTTCGCGTGCAGCGACAAACTCCTGGCCAGCTGCCCGCCAACACAGAAAAAGTCGAACGTCAAATTCACACTCTACCACTACTACGAGCGGTCGACGGATCCGACGCGCTCGGGGGTGCGGCTGACGACGGCTGAAACGATGAATCGAAAGAGAACGCCGGTCTGTAATCACGCTTACCTAAAATCAGCCAGTCATTCCACAGATGGCACTCCCGCTCGCCTTCCAAGAACGTCAAGATGGCACTGAGGCACACGAAAACGTCACCCGCAGTTCCCCGCCGCCAAAAAAGTACCAGCGTTTGCATCTTTTACATAAAATTTCGACGCAGATGCGGACGGAATCTGTGGCGAAGGACGACGATTGCCTTTCAGTGCTATGCCGCGACCCCGACCTCGCGGAGCTCAATCATGTACGCACTGACTTTTTTGCTGGATAAATTTACTCAGGAGTACTTCTGCGTCCACTGCGGTGCAGAACACGACTCGTTCGACTCGTTCGACTCGTTCGACGACCACGCGCTCGTTTGCGGTGGCCCCTTTCAGAAGGTGTCGCCGGTCCCGGGGGCCGTACTCGTCGTAGCAGGCGAGACGCCTGCTCAACTGTCGTAAGTATGAAAGGCCGTTTCGTAAAACGACACTGAAATATTACAGTGAGCGTTGCCAAATCGCGTTGAAGAAGATTGCCACGCACCTCGGTTTCGGCGAATACCTCCGACCGAAGGCCGCACGTGCAGAAGTCTATATGTGGTACATTAGCAAGGTGGGCGCATCATCGATGCGCCCCATTCTCGAGGTGATTCTCTTCGTTGATTGGTCAACTTTCATCGTTTTAGTGCACCCTCACGGGTGTCTTGGGAGAGGGCCCCATCTGCATGGGCAAGTCCACCTGTGGCATCCGAGAGCGTGGGATGCAACACATCCGAAAGGAGGGCTCGGAAAATACAAAATGGAACTCGAAGATCACGTTGGGGCGAGAGCTCCTCAGAGCGATGAGAAGCACCCGGACAACAGACTCCATCGACTACGCGCTGTTCTGCACGCCGATTGTCAGCAACGTGTCGCCTGAAACGGCGTCCAAGTTGTAAGCGCTGTTATGGGTGTGTACAATAGCAATGCAACGTTACCAGGGAGGCGCTCCTAGAGGAGAACTTTTTGCGGACCGCGAACGGACGTCAAGATGATGCTGGAGCGCACGAAAACGCCACCCGCAGTTCTCCACCGCCAAAAAAGGTGCCAGCGTTTACATCTTTCACACGAAATGTCGGCACAGGCACGGACGGAGTTGATAGCAAAGGACGGAGATCGTCCCACAGTACTGTGCAATGATCCCGACCTTGCGGAGCTGGACCACGTACGTATTGACTTTTTGCCGGATAAATCACTTTAGGAGTACTTCTGCGTCCACTGCGGAGCAGCGTACGACTCGTTCGACACGTTCGACGACCACGCGCTCGTTTGGGGTGGACCCTTTCAGAAGGTGTCGCCGGTGCCGGGCGCTGTGCTCGTCGTGGCAGGAGAGGCGCCTGCTCGACTGTCGTAAGTATGAAAGGTCATTTCATAAAACGACACTGAAATGTTACAGCAAGCGTCGTCAAAACCGTCGGTTGCGATGAGCGTGTCCATGTCTCTTCCTAACAGTTGCACCGCGATTGACTTTACGACAGTGGGGCAAATAAACGAGTACTTGAGGCGGATCGGCATTGAAAGGATCGATTTTATGCTAGGAAGACAAGAACGTTGGGAGAACTGCATGAGATTTCGTAACACCACGATGCCGCATGAGCTAGTGAGTCGCGATTCCGTCCACTCTGCTTATCACTTCCCCGTCCACTCAACTTCTTCTTCGGTCTCTCGTTTCTACATTATACTCCTTTGAGATGTTTTTTGGATTGAGAGATGACGAATTTCGCTTCGCAACCAATTGCAGGTGCTGGTTGTCTTAAGATCTATCGTCCTCACCTCAGTTAAGTGCAACGCATTCGCCTGGCTCATCTTCGACATGGGTGATGGAGAAATTGGTGATCATAGTGGTAAACCAGCAGGAAATCGATTTTGCAGCCAGCGGTACTATTCGAATGAAGATCGAGAACCTCAACACGTGGGCGGATAAACAGTGCCTTTACTCGGCACCGACAACAGTCGCAGGGGTTTCGTGGTGAGCGCTTTCTATACTGGTAGCATGTAATAAAAGGACGGCAGGAAACTATCCGTGGATTCCGTGAAATCAAAGGAGACAACCAATGCACGGCATCTCGGAGTCTACCTGTTTTGTAACAGTACTTCAAAGATGCTTCATAGGTACCGCACACATTTCGCAGTACACTCATACATGCGTCACAGGTGGTCCGTCCATTGCAAAGCAACGTTTTCTCTGATCGCTCAAGACGGAAGTGCACGTACTCGCACGAATACGGTGAGAAAGATATGTAAAGTATCGTTGAAACTCTGCAGTCTACGATGGCATACGATAACGACAAAAGTGTACAGTGTTGTATTAGGTTTATCAGTTGGACCGGCCTGATGAACGAATCCAATCCATGGGTCCGAAATAATTCGACCGAAGTGGAAGTGTACTTCGTTGTGACTAAACTGGAAGGAATCGACTATCCGCTGGAAGCACCATTCTCTTCGTCGACTGAATTGCCCACGGACGTTGTTCTGCTAATCGATGGTCACCGACTTCATGTCAACAAGGCGGTATTCGTGAAAGTTTACTCAGGGCACTTATTCTTACAGTACCTTGCAATTCACTCTCCAGTCTTCAAGACTATGTTTTTCGGTGAATTTGCGGAGCGATCGACTGAAGAGATTTCGATCAAAGACGTGGACTATAACGAGTTCCTCACCTTCCTCCGGGCAATCTACCCGACTCTGCTGCGCATTGACGGTTTGCTGGAAAAAAATTCCCACCACTTGCACCTCACAAGTCTCACTGCCACAGACGGCAACGTGGAAGCTATTTTGAAGCTGGCCGATTTCTACGACGTCAAAAACTTGGTGCGCAACTGTGAAGTGTTTCTCGGAACACTGTCAGGTAATAAGAGATGCGTAGAATTTTGCAATACACCGAAACACAGCACTGTCGGGACTACACAAATTTCGACTTGCGGACAAATTCCGACTTTCTGTACTACTCGTGAGCCTTCCAAAATGATTGCATTAAAACGTCGAGATCTTTGAGAGCCACTGTGTCAGCTTGTACTCAACAGTGGAAGAGCTCGAGGCACTGATACGGTCGAAAGAGTACGCAGATCTATCCAACGACTCGAAAGCAGCACTGCTCGAGAAATGTCTGCAGCTGGTGAAGAAAAAGTAGGAGCGATCACAGTCGAAATACTAACACGCCGAATAAACTGCTCCAGAGTTCATAGCTGTCAGGGCTCTTCGAGCTGCGCCTTATCTTCGTAAAACTCCACGCCCCCACTGTTACTGCCCATTTGTCGGCGATGATGTCACAAGCTGAATCTCATGCTCACGTTCGAGGCCCTGATCTTACAATCTTACAGATCTAGAGGATGAAGTACGGGTATATGAAGGCGTAGGCACAGACCATCATCATTTGACGTAGATTCATGTCTCTACAAGTTGCAAAGCTTGTGGGTAACCACACCATGCACCCTCACGCGTTCTTTCCCTTCCACCTTCCGCTCCCATTCCACGAACACCTTCTTCCTCTTGCAAACCCTGGCCATTCCCAGGCGCCCGCGCAGATTCCCACGGCAACGTCAGTCTTCACGGTGTACCCGTCGGGGGAAAATCAGTCAGTCTCGGACGGGCGCGCGACGACAAGATGGACGGCTACTATTCGTTTCTCGACGCACTCTACGCTCTTCTCCTGCCACTGAATTTCGCCGTCACTGCTCTGGCGATCTCGGTCGCTAATCGCATGCAAATGCACCGGAACGCATTCCGTGACTCATCATACTGGCCGACTGTCGTTGCGGAACTTTCCATGGGATTATTCTCTGCGTTATGCTCATTCATCGGCATGGCTCCGGGTGGAGGACCGAGCGGGATTCGAATCGCCGGGCTGGCACAGTACGTCGGACGTGGGGAATGGCAATTTCCCACTAGTGTCGTGCTATTCTCCCTATTGCTATGCGCAGCAACGCTGTTCGGAGGCTACATGCTACTGAATGTTGTGGTCGGGCTGACTGGAAGCGGTCCATGGCGAAAGATGTTGCGCTATCGACTGCTTCCCGTAATTATGATCACCGAATTCACATTCGGACCCGGAGTTGGACTAGTGCTGTTGGGCTTTGTGCATTACGATCCGGCAAATGTAACACTTGCCAGTGAAGAGAAACGAACGACGGAGGTGATGTTTCAGAACTGGGTCGTGCTTCAGGCATCGGGAAACTGGCCGTGGATTACGCCGCTAGCGATTGGACTAGTTATCAACTACATTGTTGCGACTATAGTTCTCACGGCAATTGCCGCCTACATGGCGCCGAAATTCTCCAGACAGATTCGGCAATCCAAGAAACTGTCAAAAGTGGTAGGCTCTATTGCGCGTGCTGATCGTATGATCCCTTCTTTGCAGACCAGCGGCAGCCTAAAGCCATTCATCATCTTCCCCATCAACTACACCTGTTTCCTGGTGCTGCCCGTGACTAGTGCGGCCGGTCAGTGACATCACGCCTTCTGTCTTGTTGCTCATTCGTTCGAATAACTGACTTTCTCTGTCTGCCTCGCTAAAAACCAGAAATACGATCTTTTGTGTTGCAGTGGCCGGCATGCTCGGACGTATGTCGGGTGGCTACGCCACTGGCGCCATGATCGCTCTCTCGTCATTCGCCATACTCCAACAGATGGCCTTGGTAAGGGGGTGGCAATTGGCGACGTTGTTTTGCACGCCGGCAGCCATCCGCCGAGTGAAGACTGTGTATGGAGCGACTTGTTTAGCAAACCCACTCACTTCCTCCCACTCGCAACCGTGGGCGTGTTGTAAACAACGAACAGGATGGCCTTTTGGTAAATGAGTGATGTACGCTCTGGTAGCTACTAGCGGAAGAGCGCGTGGAAGAGCGTCCTGATGCTCGCGGCAACCAATCTGACTGACCTGATACGGCGGTGGGGGCTCGGCAACGCGCAGCTCAGGGCGCGACAAGACGCAAACGCGTATGACGGAAGCAGATGGACACAATTAGGCCGAGCAGGAAGCACAAGCTAGGATACTGTTACAATAATGGGAAACACACAGGCACAACAGTGGGCGAGCTTGCTCTAGCGTGACAATCAATGCGTGGGGGCACAATAATCAAAGATGTAATCGATATGCTCTCCGTCCTCAGGTCGGGGGCACTGCTGCCACGACAAGTGACTGCGATGGCGGCGACAGGGGAGCGGGTACGAGCGGTGGAAATCAATGCGTTTGGTGGAGAGGGAACGAGGGTTCAGCGTGATTACATCATCGGAGGGGATAGAACATTCTGGTATTGTGGGAGTGAGTGGGAGATCACATGAACCATCGGTCAATCGTCGTCGCTTCCTGACGTCAATCTTTTGTCCTCGACTGAAGCGGTTTCCTATAGGAGAAGCGCATCAACATGTTTGTCACGCAGCTTCGCTTTGCGATTGATGACCGTCGCCACATAAAAACATGTGGCCCTTCTAGGTACTTGTCGTTCCGGCCCCTCGCAAAGTCCTGATCGCTTGGCTTTCGTGTGCTCGCCTCGGACAGACATCTCCGCCAAATCGCCCTTTTCTGCTTCAGTCGACTCGAATCGGATCGCCAGACCCGGAGCGGACGATTTCAGCGCGACAACAGATTTCAACGATGCCCATTCGATCTATTACGGTGGTACCGTCAATGGCATTCGCAAACTAGCCGCACTTCTGGCAAGAAGAAGGCGAGGCGTTCCTATGGCATACAATCAGCAGCAGTATCAAATGCAGTGGATCTTCAACGCTTCGATAAAGCCAACACAATGTACACAAGTTGAGAAGAAGCACCAAGATGCAGCGAGGATCAGATTCATTCTGATGAGGCCGGTATACATTGCAGAAGAGTTCCTCGAGGTGGAGGTTTTTTCTTCGTCGTTTCGGCAAGTTGGCGATCGTCTCGGCCGGGAAGGGCTACGATTCGGCAAGATTGCATCATCGAAGCTAGAAGATTCTGGCAATTTGGGGAGAGCGATAAGCTGACCCATAAATCAATCAATCATGGGAACGAACTCCAATAATCATCACTTCATCTCGGTCTGATGCAAAAATTCGAAGGTATGAGAATTTGTTCTGCTATTCTTGATCGTCGTCACTCGCATGTTGCCCGTTGTTCAGCTGTCGTCACTCTAGAAAAACACGTATAACAAACAACTGAACGACCACTTTTACTCTTCTTTCTATCGCGCTCGAGAAGCTTTTCGTACTCAGCCGGATCCGTTTCCCTGAGCAATGTGATTTTGTTCGGAGATAGGATGCAAATATACTTCAGTTGTTGACGACGGGCTCGCTGATTGGCGGCTTTGCGTTTCCTGTACGCCGCCAGCTGCTCAGCCGTCATCTTCGGCCTGGAGAAACGATGTATGACAAACAACTGAATAACAACCTCTCTTTGTCCCTCTTTCTGTCATTCTCAAGGAGCGCTTCGTACGCTACCGGATCCGTTGTCCTGAGCAGTGTGATTTGGTTCGGAGATAGAACGAAAACATACTTCAGTCGTTGACGACGTTTCCGCAAATTTTCAGCTTTGCGTGCCCGGAACTGCACCAGCTGTTCGGCTGTCATTTTTGCCCTGGAGAAAAGATGTTGTTATGACAAACAACTGAATAACCACCTCGTTTTTTCCCTCTCTGTCATTCTCGAGCAGCTTCTCGTACGCTGCTGGATCCGTTGTCCTGAGCAGCGTGATTTGGTTCGGAGATAGAACGCAAACATACTTCAGCATCTGAAAATGTTTCCGTAGACTTGCTACTTTGCGCTTCCGGTATGCTACCAGCTGCTCAGCCGTCATCTTCGGCCTAGAGAAACGATGCATGATGGTAAACAAGTGAATAACCACTTCTTTTGGCGCCTCTTCCTATCGTCCTCGAGCAGCTTCTTGTACGCGGTCGGATTTGTCGTCCTGAACAGTGTAATTTTTGGAAATGGAACGCAAACACACTCCAGTCTCCGACGACGTTTGCGCTAGTAGAAAGCTTTGTATTGAAGTTTCCTGTCTGCACGCTACCTGGGGCCATAGTCACACCGTTCGTCGTTTGCTGTGAATTTTGCGGAACCTCTATATTCTAGCGCGCCATTCTGCCCCTCCCGGCGAAGTAACCTGTGGTTGAACTCGTCCGACGTCGAATTCTCCGACGATGTCGAGGAACTGAGCGAGCCGCGACGTGGAGGTATTCCTAGTGGGTCTAGGATGCGTTCTTTTCGACGATGAAGACCTCGAATCTTGCTTCCACATTGCCATGTCTCTTTGTATGCTAGTCAACGTCAATTATTTCAATTGCAGCTTCGACTACGTGAGTGACCTGAAATGGTGCTGGAAATCTCGCCCGCCGCGGCCGAAAGGCTCAGCGCCATCCGCGAGCGCCGCCCTGAGGAGACCGAAGATACAGATCCGTCGGTGAACTTCGCGGCTCTGATCAAAGAGGTAACTCCTTTTTTGTGAGTGTCTCTACGTCACAGCCACTCGACGAGGGTGACGATGTACTGTTCACAAAACAGTACATCGGAACGTGCTCGCCGGTCTATTATCCAAGCGGAAGTCTCATCGTCAAGGCTGATTTGGACGAATTCCAAGAGAAGCTGAAGAGCGTGAGCGTCTTCGAAGTGGACGGAGACAAAGATCTCCTGTTTGCGTGCGACGACACGCTCTTGGCTAGCTGCCCGCCAACACAGAAAAGGCCGAACGTCAGATTCGCACTCTATCACTACTACGAGCGGTCGACGGATTCGACGCGTTCGGGCGTACGGCTGACGACGGCCGGAATGGTGAATCGAAAGAATACCCCGGTCTGTAATCACGCTTACCTAAAATCAGCCAGTCATTCCACAGATTGCACTACCACTTCCTTTCCGAGAACGTCAAGATGGCACTGAGGCACACGAAAGCGTTACCCGCAGTCCTCCGCCGCCAAAAAAGGTGCCAGCGTTTGCATCTTTTACATGAAATTTCGACGCAGACGCGGACGGAGTCGGCGCCAAAAAACGAAGATCATCTCTCAGTGCTCTGCAACGACCCCGACCTCGCAGAGCTCGACCACGTACGCATTGACTTTTTTGCTGGATAAACTGCCTTAGGAGTACTTCTGCGTGCACTGCGGAGAGGGCTACAACTCGTTCGACATGTTCGACGACCACGCGCTCGCCTGCGGTGGCCCCTTTCAGAAGGTGTCGCCGGTCCCGGGAGCTGTGCTCGTCGTAGCAGGAGAGATGCCTGCTCGACTTTCGTAAGTACGAAAGGTCATTTCATAAAACGAAACTGAAATATTACAGTGAACGCTGCCAATGCGTGTTGAGGCGAATCGTCGCACATCTCGGTTTCGGCGAGTATCTTCGCCCAAAGGCCGCACGTGCAGAGGTGTATATGTGGCTGATCAGCAAGGTGGACGCATCGTCGATGCGCCCAATCCTCGAGGTGATTCTTTTCGTCGATTGGTCAACTTTCATCGTTTTAGTGTACTCTCTCGGACGTCTTGGGAGACGGCCCCATTTACGTGGGGAAGTCGACCTGTGGCACCCGAGGGCGTGGGATGCAACACATCCGACAAGAGGGCTCGACGAACACGAAGTGGAACTCGAAGCTTACGTTGGGGCGGGAACTTCTTCGGGCGATGCGAAGTACACGCACGGCGGACAGCATTGACTACGCGCTGTTTTGCGCTCCGCTTGTCAGCAACGTATTGCCTGAAACGGCGTCCAAGCTGTAAGCGCTGTTATGGGTGTGTACAATAGCAATACAACGTTACCAGGGAAGCACACTTGGAGGAAAACTTCCTGCGAACCGCGAACGGACGTCAGGACGCCAACCCTCTTGCGTCTCACCGTCGTTTGGGGCGGGCCGTCGTCGGCCACATCCTGAGGTAAGAGCAGCCGTGTTCAGAAGAAGACATTTCATAGGTATTGGTTTGGGTCGAACTACCCACTGTTCGAGAAATGTCTGCAGCTGGTGAAGAAGTAGAGGTGATCACAGTCGAAACGCAAGCACGCCGAATAAACTGCTCTGGAGTTCATAATTGTCAGGGCTCTTCGAGCTGCG
>JACMII010000114.1:13757-41762 GCA_014805405.1 Bunonema sp. RGD898 | reverse complement strand
CATTGAGCGAGGGCGGTGGCAAGCGAAGCAAATCACTTTGCAAGCTGTTGCGGATGCAAGCGAGACAATACGCAGTGAATGTTGTTCCAAATTGAGCACGCACACCCGCCAAAGGCTACTACAAACACGGAAAAGAGACTGCTGGATTGTATTGTGATTGTGTGTTGAACTAGTGAGCGAAAATACATCCCAAGGATATGGGTTCAGGTAACGTCAGGACAACGTTAGATAATTCGCTTTTTTGTCTGCGCATAATTCTCGGGGAAGCCGTTGAAAAAGAACGAATGATGACGTTGTGCGCGTCGCCTCAATATCGCGAGGCAAATCGCCCATAAGACTCTTAAATCCTTCATCATGATTTTATTGTTGTAAATTGAAAATTATCGAAGTCGGGAACGGTCGGACGAGCGTCCGAGGCGGCTCCATGAATCATCATCGCCGTCGATCAAGAGGAAACGCTAGCGCAGTTCAAAGAGATCGTCGATGTGCTACGTCCGTGCGGAGAAAGTCGGCTGCTCGCTCAGCGCCCGTTCGAGTGGTTGCCAATCGATAATTATGGCCCAATGCACAAATCGGGACGAAGAGGGGGGAGGAGGTGGGTTTGTGCGCGGTGCAGCGAGTTGATAACACGTCGTCGTCGTCTTGTCATCGTCGCGCGTCGCGTCGTCCTCGTCGTTGAGTGAGTGTGTCAGACGACAACTGGAATGGTGTGCGCACGCGCCACGCACTTCTGCTTCATCGTCCTCCCACCGGACGAGTCGTTTTCGCAGCCCGTACAGTGTGGTGCGAGCAGCGTGACGAATTGTTTGTTACGAGATTGGCATCTCTCTGCTGCCCTGGCGCGTGACCCTTCCCTCCCCCCTTTTCACTTCTTCTCCTCGTCATTCGACATGCTCGCCATCGGCAGTTGACAGCCTCGTCGTCATGAGGCGAAAAAAGCGGCCTACTCTTCTCACCTTCGTTCTGTCTTCTCTCCTTCTCTCCGCCGTCGTCGTCGTTCGAAGTGAGGATGGAACGACGAGCAGCAGCAGCAACAGCAGCAGTAGCAGCAGCAGCACAACCGCGTCTTCGCCCTCGTCGATTTCCCCGTTTCCCGCGCCGTCCGCCGGCACGCTCGATCTTCCGCCGCCGCCACTCTACGCCGAAGCCGTGGCTCGCTGCGAAAGTGACTGCGTCCGGAGATTCTTGGTTCGCATTTGCCGCTGTAGTGCAACGCTGCAATCGTCGATATGCAGGCCGTCCCACTCGCGTCGAATCGCGTCACCTGGCGAGCGGATTTCCTCGACGCTGGCTGCGGATATGACTGTCGACTCAGAGCGGTTCCCATTATCTAGGCCTCTACGAGTAAACGGGCTCGTGTGCAGTGCGAGCGAGGCTGTCGTCTGGTCTCGATCGCGAACGGCACCCGGAACTGTGCGTCCGTCTGCGCGGCGACCACTCAGAGCGCGACGCCAAACGTGGACGACGACTCCTGCGAGGCGGGCTGTCTGGCTGCGCACGTCGGCTTCCTTGGACAGCTCCAAGGTCTACCAGGTGTCTGAAAGTTAGGGATTCTTGCAGTGCAGAGTTTGTGAACTCCGTCGCGCTCCGCTTCGAACCGATCGTCACCTCTCCGAGGCGTGCGCGCGTCCTGTTTCGACTTCCGGCAACTCTATCAATCGATACGAGCGAGCTGACGGTTGAGAACGCAATTCAATGGTTGCTGCACTTATGCTTCTAAAATGCGCTCTAATAACCGTTCGACCGCCCAAGGTGGTGCCAAACGAGAAACGTCTCCTTTCGCGACGATGACGGGTTTCCTCATGAGTCGTCGCTTCGATCTACTCCTCTCTCGCCGGAAGTTCGTTTCTGTGTGCACCACTCTTTTACAAGTCGCACGAGAATTAGGCGATTGCCGACGAGCACGGCGTTATCGTCGACAGCGAGACGACCGGCCAGCTAGAGGTGAATTTCGCGGATCGAACGATTATCTCATTGCAGGCATCCCTGGCGGTAGGCTGGCACGAACACGTCGTCTCGTCGTGGCCTTCGATCTATCAACCGCCGCCCGCACTTCTCAGTCGGAGTCTGGTCGTTTCCGCCTCATTTCAGGCACCTTTTCAACGAGTTCATCGAGTTACCGATTGATTTCGAGAGCAATCCCGACGAGTGGCTGTTGTGTTGGCGTTCGCGTGCCTTGGACGCTCCGACTGGAAGATTTCGAGTTCAACTCTCAACTCTGGAAGGGGAGGTTCGTAAATTGTCGTTGCAACGACGCAGCAACCGAACACTCGTGTCAGGTTCTGTCGACGGCCGAGACACACGCCACATGTTGGCTGTTCCGGTCACTCTCTGCGATCAGAAAATCCTTTCCCTCATCGCCGTGCTGCATGGCCAGCGTGGTGGATTTGTTCGGCATCGACGAGACGATCGAGGAGCCAGGAAACTCCAATAGCATGGGAGCCGTCGATACAGGATGGGTGCCAACCGTGCTCACGACGACGAGGACGATGGAGGAGGACACGATCGTGGACGACGAAAAGAAGGGTTGGAGTTGCACTTCGATCGAGCCAGACCGCGGGGCATTCAGTCGTCCAAAAAGCATCCGCCCGTCTGGTGTTTACGAACGGGACGCACATCTTGCGACTGAAAGATGTGGACGACTACGCGATGGCACGTCGTCCTCCGTTGGCACTGGACTTTGAACTGCCAAAGCGAGACGAACCCGAGTCGAGTGACGAGGAAGAGGCGGATGAGCGCGAGACTATCACAGGTCTGTTTGGATTGCGAACACACGAACAAACGAATGAATGTTAGCGCTCGTCGGCGTCGACCATCAGTCCGTGGTGCTCGGCACGAGCAAGGGGTCGATCTTCCTGGTTCAGTGGACCGAACTCGAGCTTGAGAAGGATGTGACAGGTGTCGGGAAAGTGGCCGACACAGAGACGGCTACGAGCACGGCGAGCAACAATGAAGAGGATGGGGGGATGGGAAAAGACGAAGAGAAAGACGGATCGGATACGGAATCGAGTGTGCCGGGGGACAAGGGAAACGGAACCACCGATCACCATCCTGAACAACAAGATGGGTCATCGTCGGCGTCGTCCACGTCCGCATCGGTCGACAGCACCGCGATTTTGGCGACAAAGTCAAAGGTAATCGATACCCCTATTTTTCGGGGAGAAAACTTTTCATCTAAGGTTTCGGCTGCGATTTTGACTTTGGCGTTTTTCGTCCCATACTTCGTTCCACACTTCGTCCCATGCTTCGTCCCTTGCTAAATTCCATGAAGAAGGCGGGCACAGAAATGAGAACTGACAAGAGCCGGATTCCAAATCTTTCAGCTGATCCCTCTGAAATCGTCGCGTCGCTTGCGCTCGATTCCCACGAACGGAGGTGAAGGGGCGGTTGTGGAGTTGGCGTTCGATCGTGTCCGAAAGGTGAGTGGCACTAGACGAAATATTACGGGAGTGCTTACGCTAGTATATCTACGCTCTGATTTCGCCGAAATCCGACAAGTCGAGCAGCCGTCTGCTTCGCATCTCCCTCGCCTCCAGTGGTGACGGCGGTGATAAGGGCGATCACGAATTTCGACTCGACTTTGCGGACAGGGGCTTTGTCCATCTCACGCTGGACCCACTCAACGGGTAGGCGGCGAATTCATCGTGCAGTATTCCGAGAAATGGAGCCACTCAAATACGGGGATCCCAGACCAGGTCAGACCTTAGTCTCTGGTGGATGGGAGCCGCGTATCCGCGTCGCTGGCTGCGCACTTTGAGTGAATGGTTTTCAATGCCCATCAGCCTGTCAAACCAGGGGGAGGAATTTCACGGCATCGTATCTCTGAAATTCGGCTCCACCTCGTTCGGTAGGCTCTGGTGGAAAGAAACAGATGATGATGATGCTTGTGATGCTGGTGGACGGAATGGTTGGCCGAACTTATAGTGGGACCGGTGTGAATCAGCTTGCTGCTGGCGGAGAGAGGGGACATCATTAGTCAGATGTGCGACATCTGCATCCGGTCGCAGAAGACTGACGCATTCGTGAATTGGAACACACAGATTCATCTATCTCCTCGATGGCGCAGCGCACGCCGTCCATCGTTGCACCCTCTTCCCGATGGAGACGACGATGGCGGCGACGATGATGATGACGAACAACAACAACAGCAGCAGTAGCAGCAGCAGCACAGAGGAGGATGTACGAGAACAGAGAAAGACGGCCGTACTTGACAGTTTCAAGTGAGGACTGACGTGTCAGTACAATGTGGTGGGAATCACGTTCAGACGACTCACGGATCTGGACGGGGCAACCGCGCTGGTCTTCGACGAGCAACAACTGAGACTGATTGTGGCACTTGCGAATGGAACCATGGCTGCCATGTGGGGGAAACGCGACGATGATGGGGAGGAGGGAAATGAGGGAAGCATCACAGAGACGCCATCTCGGGTGGTCCGGCGGTGCGAAGACACGAGACGGCGGCGCACGGAGGCGTGGACAGACTGCATATCCACGACGACCGACTGTTCTGGACGAAGGAGCGGTGCGGCGACAGCGACCACGATCGGGCCTGCTTCTATTCGGAACATGCGCCCGCGGGCTCATCGACGAGCCCGCACTTTGGACGGTACCTGTCGCCGACCAGTATCGTCGATTTCGGACTGGCAGCCGATGAGGATGGCGATGCGGTCGGCCAGAGGGAGAGAAGCTGCAAATCGTCGCCGAGCGGAGGAGAGGGAGGAAGAAAAAGACACAGTTCCGCGTGGCTGCTTCCGCCCGAACGACCGAATCTGAAAGTGATTCAGAGGAGGAAGGCAATCCTCACGTGGAGCCAGGCGCCGGATCTGCCCTTCCAGGGTGGGGGGAAATGGTGTGTGGGGCTAGACTGAAGATCAGAATTCAGCGCCTGCACGATCGTGGCGGTCGTTGGCGTACGAGGCGCGACTTCGAATCCCCGCTGTGGATGGAATGGAGATGGACGACGAAAAGATTCAGGTCTCTTCTTCGTGCTCGTCTTTTAATGAAATTCCCATCATCATCATCATCGTCAGACGGTGGAGACGCGCGCCGAGTTTCCGATCGAGCCGACCGGGGGCGTGTTCACGGCGAAAGTGCGCGTCTGCGACAAGACCGGTCTGTCTCGGAACTACCCTTCGACGTAGTGAAGCTCGAACAGCAGAAGACGAGGAGTGCTGCTCGGACTGGGTCGAGACGAGCGCAGGCGGACAGGGCAGAGAGTCGGCGCTTTCGGATCAGGACGTGGTCGTGTGGCGGAGGCAGCAGAGCGGATCCGCAATCGGTCTCGACGCAGTCGATCTCTCTGGACGTCCCTTCGATTCGAGACAACGACGACACTGTATCTGCTTCAGTCTCGGGGCTGGGAAAAAACCCGCCACTCCGAGTTCAGGGCGCCACTTCGAGGAGTCGCTCGAGAAGACGAGTCCGCACCGCGAGAACCTCGTCCAAGAGAACGTCACACATTCGGTCTTCTTCGTCACCGGGAAAAATGTGAGCAGATTTGCGTATACGTATGAAACGATCGGGTAACGCTTCAGTCGACCGTCGTGCGCGAATTCGCCTCACAACAGTCGCTGAATCTGGGAGACGACGACGTCGAGGAGAGAATGATCGGAATGGACGGCGGCGAAGATGGAGAGAACGACATGAGAACGGATGGCGTCGACAAGGCCGAGTTGCGCGTCTTCGCGTCCGCACTAAATGCGAGTCTCCTCCATTTAGAGGGTCTGACAAATGTGATCTTAGACTAGACATCTGGCAACCGTCGCCGTGCAGGCAAAACTCTACGTCGCGTCCCAACATCATGTCTTGGCCTATCGATTTACCGGTGCCATCGACAAGGTGTACGTGTTTCCTGCGTTTGACAAACCCCTGCACTTGACAGTAATCTAGGATATACTCGTGCGGCACTCACGAAAACCACTCGGACCAGGCTGTGTGTCCGGAAGTTGCTGGAATCGCAATTTCGCCCAAGAATGGAATGCTCTTCTACGCACTTAGGGTATGGATTGGCAATGTCGTCGTGCCTCCGCTTTGGTGGCCGTGGCAAACCTGGCTAAACATAAATGATCCTTTTTGAAGAGAACAAGTCTTTCAGCAACCCTCCGGAGTGGTGCACTTACACACGGCCGATGGAAAGCTGTGCGCATCGATCAGTCGATTTCCGCGCGTCCGACAGATGGCCATCACAGAGACTGCGGATGATGGTAAACTCGTGGCGGTTCCGACCAGGATTATCGTGCTGACTGGGAATGGTGCCGTCTTGAGGGGGGACAGGTGCCTAAAGTTGAGAGGAGGCGTTATGCGAAAGCCCAGAATCTCCGAGTTACAATGGTCCTGGAATTCTCTTTATCCCGATGGCGTGGTTGCGCTTTTGACACCAACGCTTGGAGTTTTTCGAGAATCCGAGGAAATGCCGTTCCTTGGAAGACTGACGTTCCAAAACGAGGAGCTGGAAGGAGACGAGGACGCGACCATCAAGATGGGTAATGGGGGGGGGCGTTCACCTAGAACGAACGCGTGTTGTTTGAGGCTCATCGGAGCGCGCACGCGACGAACTCTCGTGGCAATTGTCCAATGCGATCTCGGAGTCGAGTCGAGGCGCAGTCCTATACCAGATCACGCTGAAACCCGACGAGCCGAGCGCCAAGTCGGTGACCGAGGCGACGCTGACACGCAATCTCACACTTCCCGCGGGCGTCCTAGCAGAATGGCCCTCGGCTGCGTCGTTTTCCGCGGAGATCTGCGCTCTCACCGCCTGGGCGTCAGCCAGCGCCAAGAAGAAGGGTCTAGCGGCTCCGGTCAAGCCGCCGGCCGCCCCCTCCAAGCTGAGGATCTACGCCACCCAGCAGGTTGGCGCTTCGTGCGCACGCGCGCGCTCTTGTCATGCGAGGAAATGACCCAGAAAACGGTGGACGGCGCTCGTGCGCTCATAGACCTCTTCTGGTCGGAGCCGTCGGAGTGGAACGGACCGAAACATGAGTACTCGGTGAACTGCACGCACGAGAGCGCGCCCTTCAAGATCGTCCTCCTTCCGCCGACCGTGACGTCCTACTCGTTCTCCGTGAAGTCCGGCAAGGTCTACTGTGCCGTGGCGGCGTTGAATCAGCCCGACAACATGGGCGCCTACTCGCCGCCGATCTCGATCGACAGCAGCGGTAAATGAGGAGACGCGGCGTTCTTGAGGACGAAGAAACAGAGATCCGACCGCTCGTGAGACTCTTCGCCGTGGATGCGAAAAACGCGCTCATTGCCATCTCGAACCTGGCAGCAGATCCGGCGAGACGACGGAGACAGACCGCGTCGGCACTCCAGAGCCGGGTAGTCTCTCTCTCGTGGTTTGTCGATTTTCCCGAAGCGCCATTCAGATGGAATACCAAGCAATCGCTTTCATCGGCTCCTCTTTGTGGGCGGTTCGCAGAGAACCCGCTCAATCGCAACTGGCTCTCGTCCAAATCGACACAAACGATATCTCGAACCTGCAACATCGAGTCTCGATTGTTCTGGCATCGGCAGGAGATCAGCTCACCTCGATCACGGCGATGACATCGGATTGGCTCGCCAATCGATTGTTGATTGTGGCGGATGGAGTCCTGTACCAATTGTCGTTGGAGACCTTCGCGGCCGTGTCGCAGCTTGCGCCGAAGAAGATCATCTCGCTGTCGGCCGGAGCGAAAGACGCGAAACAGCTCGCATTCGACCCGTTCACAAAGTAAGTTCTACATTGCACGATCGAATTATCCTTATTATGCTAATAATAATAATGCTGAAATAGCACCGCCTACCTGCTGACCCGGAACGGCTCGCTCTTCTCGATCGAGCTCGCCAAGGAGCAGGAACACAACCTGGCCGTGACGATGTCCTGTCTCTCGTCCGAGACGGTGACCTGGATGGTGGCCGACTTTGCCTGGAACCGAGCGTCGTCGCCGCTCATCTATGCCCTCACTTGGAACGGACTCATCACGGTGGAACCGGCGACGGGACAGTGTCGGCAGATCACCATCAACTGGGCAAAGTTCGGCTCCTACTCGGTCATATCCGGTTTGGTTTCATGCCCAGAAAAAATATGCTGGATTTATTGCAGAGAAGGGCCTAAAGGGTAAGCGAACATTTTCAGCGAAACTTGCTTCTTCAACAAAACCGAATCGTCCTCAGCAATGTCATCATTCTCAATCGCCGATCGACTAGTGGTCTTCGTGACGACGCAAGAGATGTTGGTCTATGACCAGGTGACGGCGACGATCGTGCCAATTCCGATCGTGAATCCGCCGCTTCGACAGCTCTTGGCGGTCAGCCAGAGCAGTCAACCGTATCCGGGTACGGTTTCCTCCGATACAAAAGATTGAGCTATCGGAGCAGACCGCTCGTGCTTCGCCCTTCCGCCGCCGTCGTCCATCAAGTTCTCCGTCAGGAATGAGGGCAGAACCGGTGCGGTGGTTGATGTGGAACCGCCGGTCGGCTCGTCCGCTTGCCCGAATCTCAGTTTGCCAGAGACGCATTACGAGGTAGGTGGAGGAGGAGAGCTTGACGGAGAACGTTAAACACACGCAGTTTATTATTGCTAGATCTACTTCAATCGTAAAGGATCGGACCGCGTGAAGCACATCGCCAGTCTCACAAATGTGGTCCATCTCGAGAACGGAAACCTTGACAAGGATACCGAGTGAGTTCGACGCGCCGCGAATGAGCCGAATTCAGCGAAATGCAGCTATGAAGTGACGGTAGCGTGGCAGAACGCGTACTCGTCACCATCGGGCAACAGTGACGCTCGATCTTTTAGGACCGGATTCGGATTCCCGTCGCAGCCACAGGTCTATCATCGGGAAAGTGTAGAGAGCATTTGATCCCAAAGGAGCCGGTAGCGGTGCCCATCCTTCCCGACACGATCTATCTGTTCTGGACGCTGCCGCACACGCTGAATGCGCCAATCGGCGACATCAAATATCGAGTGACGCTCCAAACGCGAGCTGCACCGCAACCAACGCTGATCGGCGTGCAACAACAGCAACAAATCCAGCAATACGCCGTGCAACAAGAGCATAAGGACGAGCGCAAGGAGGAAAAGGACAGTAACGGCGGCGGATCAATTGGGTCTAGCGGTGGTGGCGGTGGAGGAGGAGGCAGCGGAGGAGGAGGAGGCGGCGGCGGCGGCGGATCATCGTCGACCGGAATGGGAAGTTCGTCGTCCACAAATTCAGCGTCATCCGCGGCTGCAGCAGCGGCGGCCGCGGCGGCTGCGGCAGCGGCAGGACTGCCGTCGCTCCTATTCTCATCAACCGTCACGGATGTGGCGTCGTGCACGGCGAACCCCTGTCGAGTGAGGATCACGAACCTGCGACCATCGACGGCCTACAAGTTTTGGGTTTGCGCAACGCCACCGCCACCACGAACTTGTCCGCTCGTCTATGGTGTTCAGGTGACGGCCGTCCACGTCGATCAACTCGCGGCCGCATTCCCGTCCGACGCCTGGGCCGTCTCGGCCGAAGCCGCCGCCCGAACCCGGGACGTGCCGGGAACGCTTCGACCCGAGAACGTGATCAGCAACTCGATCCTCCTGCGCTGGAACTCGCTGCTTCCCGAGACCGCGCCGTCCCTCATCTCGGTCCAGTACAAGGAGTCTGGCGGCGCGTTCGAGTGGAAGGCTCCGGCGAACGCGGCTTTCCAGCCAACCGTGCGATCACTCTCACTCGTCCTCACCTCGCTGCTATCCGGTACGATGATGATGAGGCGTTTTGACGACGACTGGCATTGCGATTCGATTCGCAGCGACCGCCTACGACTTCCGCTTCGTCGCAGTCTATACGGCCTCGATTCCGTACGATGGACGCAACTTCACGTACAAGGAGGACTACTACGACGAGCCGCAGCAGATTCGGACCAAGGGTATTGGCTGGCTTCGTGAAGTGCGTATTGCTGAACGCAGCCGGAACGCCATCCGCGCCCGAGTCCGTCAACGTGACGAGAGACGCCGACGGATGGGTGGTGGAGTGGCGATCGCCCACCACCGACGGCGGCGCTCCGATCACGTCGTACGCCCTGGAATATAGGCAAAATCAGACCGCCGAGTGGGAGATCGCCGAGCGAGGACTGGACGGTACGTATGTGCATTTGGTGGTGCGCGCGGCGACTAAATCCCCGTGCAACAGGAACGCTGTTTTCGTGGCGACCCGCGAGACTGAACATCGACGAGCAGTCCGAGTTCCGCGTCAGGGCCGCGAACTCCGAGGGATTCGGGTCGTACGCCTACACCAGGAGCAAGACCAAGTTTGTCGTGGTAGCGCAACTACGATAGAGAACGTGTGGCAGGAGCGAGGAGAAGCCGCCCTCGTCGCTCGCCGACCTCTGGTGGTTCTGGCTCCTGCTTCTGCTCCTGATTCTCGGAGTCACGGCCGCCTGCGTGATCTTCCAGCTCGGTGTGTCGTGAACGAGGGATTTCCGCAAAATCGCATCACGAAAAATGCGCAGGCAAGCGTCGTCTCCAACAAGTGAAGGAGCCGAAACGGGTGGACGAGAGATGTATCACCCTGGACAAGGTGTCCCGTCATCTGGACTCGCTCGGCAACGGTCCACTGCCCGCGGAGGTCGAGAACGAGCTGAAGAACCTGCCCGAGGTGTCGCCCGACCTGCTCTCGCAGTGGCAGCCACTCGGACGGGGCAGCTTTGGCGACGTGCACATGGCCGTGGCGTCCAAGTTGCCGATGGTGGCAGAGAAGACGGCGCGCGTCGCTGTCAAGGTCGGCTCTGGGGTTTTGGGCACTGAGAAAACGCGGGGCGGCATTGAAGCAACTCCGAGCGGGCTACTCGGAACGAGAGCGACTGAACTTCCTGAAAGAGGCCATTCTGCTCAAGTGAGAAATCGCCGACTATTATCGCCAGTGACAACCGGCGGCGGCCGTACCATTGCAGCAACTTTGACCATCCGAACATCGTTCGCCTGCTCGGCGTCTGTCGCCGTCCGGACACGCACCTGATGGTGATCGAGTTGATGGAGGCCGGCGATCTGCGCCAGTTCCTCATCTCCTGTCGCCCGACCGAGTCCAGTGCCTGCGAGTTGACGATGCGAGACGTGCTCGCCATCCTGTCCGACGTCTCGAATGGGGCCAGCTTCCTGGAGCTGAACGACTACGTCCATAGGGATCTGGCGGCCAGGAATTGTCTCGTCTCCTCGAGATCCCCCTCCTCGAGAGTGGTCAAGATCGCCGACTTCGGGCTGGCACGCGAGGCCCGAGATCTGGACTACTTCCGACTGGCGGCGGACGACGAATTCCTTCCGCTACGATGGTTGGCGCCGGAGTGTCTCGATGGGCATGGGTTCTCCACCAAATCCGACGTCTGGGCGTTCGGCGTCCTGGCGCATGAGGTCGTCACGCTCGGCGAAAGGCCATACGCGGCGCTCACCAACGAACAGGTACGGGCTTGAGGAGCAGGGAGTCGGCAAAACGAGCGAAACAGGTGATCGCGGCAATCACGCAAGGCAAGCTCATGGAGAAGTGCGTCTACTGTCCGGACAACATGTTCGTACCCTAAGAGCAGATTCGTTCGAGTCGCACGCGCACAGATACGAGATGATGACGCGCTGCTGGCGGATGTCGCCCCCGGATCGGCCGCGCTTCTCGGAGATCGTCATCCAGCTCGAGCAGATGGCGCGCGACCGATCGTCCACCGGAACCGGGCCCGACTATCAGGAGAACGCCCCGTTGCGGCCATCGCTCGGCGTCACGAACGCCGCCTTTGACTACTCGCTCGAGCAAACGACGTCGATCATTGCGGCGGGCGGCGCGAAGAAAATCTCGCTGGCAGCGAGGGCTGCAGCACGCGCGGGACTTTGGGGCAATCACGGAAGTGCACAGCCGAGGACGCATCGACCGCCGCCACTGGTCATTGAACACTCGCATATGGGGATGAGGGAAATTCGATGAGGAGTCAGGTGATGAACGACGGCTGCGAGCTGACGGCCATGGGTGCGAGCGTCGCTCCAGCCGTTCAACAGCCAAGTCACGGCAGCAGTACTAGTAGCAGCCTGGCGCCGGCGCCGCTCGTCACCAGACGCCGACCGCATTCGGCACTCGAACAGCACGTTCGGCGGTCAGTTTTCGCATTGTGACAACGCTGATGATAAGTTGTAATACAAGAGCATTTAGTTCTATGGAGGAGGGACCCAGTCAGCAGCTGCATCCAAATCACGCCAACGTGCTGCAACCGCCGCATTCCGCTCACGCGCAGACCGCACATTTCGCGTGGCCCTCCTTTGAACAACAACAGCAACAGCAGCAGCAGCAGCAGCAAGCGGCACCTCCGCCATCGTATCAACAAGCTGCCGGGAGGGTTCGCTCCGCGTCGGACACACTACGAGAGGGACAGCAACAAGTCCGGGGGTCGGCGGCCGGCAAACAGCAACACATCCCGGGACCGTCCTCCTCGATGGGCGCCGTGGCGGCGGTGGCCGAGAGAAGACGGAGACAGCAACAGCACAGAATCAGTCAAGTTTGACAACAGAAGACAGCAGCAGCAGGATCGGTAGCACGATGTGTGTCTGATTGTCTCGCGTCTCTCACACCCGCACGCTATTTCGCCGCGAGAGACCATGTCAAATGAAGAGACGCCCGACAGTCAGACACAAGTCATGCCACCTATCCTGCTGGCGTTGCCAGAGCAGCACAGGGCGTTTGCACTGCAGTTTACACGTCGCCCATAAACTTGGAGCATCGAGCGTGTGTGTGCGTTCCAGTGGAACCAGTGCGTTTGGACTTGAAAAGTGTGCCCATCCAGGCGAGAGAATGTCGGATTCTTCGGACGACGACAACCGTCTGGACGAGACGGACGTCCAGGAGCGGATCAAGCGCAAGATCAAGGAACGGGCGGCCACATCCAACCAGGCGAAGGGCAACCGTAAGGATGTAGGCGACGAGGTGGAGGAGGAGGAGGAGGACGACGGCGACGACGAGGAACCGGTGGCGCAGACCTTCTCAGAATTGGTGCCCGTTTTGTAGTGACGATGATGAGAAGGTCTTCAAATTAGGGCGTCGTGGACGTGCTGTGCGAGGCGGCCGATAGGCTCGGCTGGAAGCGACCGACCAAGATCCAGTCGGCGGCACTGCCGCACGCACTCGCCGGACGGGACGTGATCGGGCTGGCGGAGACCGGATCCGGCAAGACGGCCACGTTCGCGATGCCCATCCTCCAGGCGCTGCTCTCCAATTCGCAGCGTCTCTTCGCGCTCGTCCTCACGCCGACCCGAGAGCTGGCCTATCAAATTGCGCAGCAGTTTGAGGCGCTCGGTGCGTCCATCGGGCTACTTGTCGGTGAGGTTTCCAGCGCCCCTTTCCGGTTAACACACGGTCTAGCGGTGATCGTCGGCGGCGTCGACATGCCGGCGCAGGCGATCGCGCTCGCCAAACGACCGCACATCATCGTTGGTATTTTCCTCGGGAAACCCCCCTCCCCCTCTAGATTTTCGTATTCAGCGACGCCCGGTCGACTGGTGGACCATCTGGAAAACACGAAGGGCTTCTCGCTCCGCGCTCTGAAGTATCTGGTGATGGACGAGGCGGATCGCATTCTCAACATGGATTTCGAGGTCATTCGCGATCGTTGTCCGCAACGATGGAAAACCCCGAGCACAGGTGGAACTGGACAAGATCCTGAAGGTGATCCCGCGCGAGCGACGCACCTATCTCTTCTCGGCGACGATGACCAAGAAGGTGGCCAAGCTGGAGCGAGCGTCTCTGCGCGATCCCGTCCGAGTGGAGGTCTCGTCCAAGTACAAGACCGTCGACAAGCTGCGCCAGAACTACCTCTTCATTCCGCACAAGTACAAGGTGAGGAGAGGGCTTGACCCTGACGAGAGCGACATCGCTCAGACCGCCTACCTGGTCTACGTGCTCAACGAGCTGGCCGGCAAGACGGCCATCATCTTCTGCGCGACCTGTCAGGCGGCCATGTACCTGGCGCTCACTCTTCGTCATCTCGGACTGGCGGCGGCCCCGCTGCACGGGCAAATGGGGCAGTCGAAGAGACTCGGCGCCCTGAACAGCTTCAAGGCCAAGACCAAGCACATCCTCGTCTGCACGGACGTGGCGTCCAGAGGACTGGACATTCCGCACGTCGACGTGGTCCTGAATTTCGACGTGCCCAGCCAGTCGAAGGACTACATCCACAGGGTGGGACGAACTGCGAGGTATCTTCGGGGGTCTCTCAAGATGACAGTCGTGCAAAACGTTCAGAGCGGGACGAGCCGGTCTTGCGATCACGTTCGTCACGCAATACGACGTGGAGCTCTACCAGAGGATCGAACAGCATATCGGTATGGGGGGAGTCGTTGATCGATTCAAGGGGCGAACGAGGGCATGCAAACAGGCAAGAAGCTCGACGAGTACAAGTGCGCGGAGGCGGACGTCATGCTTCTGGTGGAACGAATCGCGGAGGCGGGCGCGGCTGCGAAACGCGAGCAAAAGGAGCTGGAGGAGAGCGGGAAGCTTACCGGCAAGAAGCGGAAGCGACGCGCCGGATCGGACGACGAAGCGGATACGGAGGAGATTGGAGGGCGAAGAGTCAAGGCTAGGATCAAGACACGCAAGGGACGCGCGAAGTAGAAGATCATCTCGATTATTCTGTTTTTGTTGTTGTTGTTGTTAACGGCGACGGCGACGACGATGAGGCGACAGGCTCTCTTCTCTCCGACCGACACACTGGGTCTGCATTGTTACTCGCCCTCGCCTTGCTGAGAATGAAAGAAATGAAAGACGCGGAGACGAGAAAGAGGAGTTTTGTGCAGAAAGTGTCTCTGCGCGGCCATTGCTTTCGGACGCGATGATTGCAGTCCGACGAGACAAGATCTCACTTGGATGAGGATGGAGAGAAGATGCAATCGCGGAGTGCGGCACATGCAAGAGACTCTATCTTTTGCGTGCGAAACCGAAATTTGGCAGTCGGGCAGGGTATAAGAGGAGGATGGAAAGGCAAGAATCACAAGTAGTCAGTTTCCTTTCGAGCGAGAGAGAAGATGCGTACCTGGCTTTTGGCGTCTCTGTTGCTGGTCGGCATCGCCGCCGTGGCCCAGGCCCAGTGGAACTGGGGATGGGGACAGCCGGGACAAGGACTGGGAAGAGGCCGTTGGGACAGCTCTAACCATGATGGTAAGGCTGCCTTGCATATTATCGATCGTCGTCGACCGTGGTGCTGATGATATCTAGATTTTCACCACCACCGCCGTCATCGCGGGCATCGCCGTCACCGCAAACGACAGAACCAGGGAAATGGGGGCGGTCAGGTATGTTGATTCGACGTCAAATGATGACGATGAGGAGGAGGAGGATACAATGCAGGGAACTAAAGGCCCCACGGTTGTGGGTGGAGCCGGCGACGGTATCGCCGCGAAGGGATCAGCGGTCTCCATCTCGCGAGTTTCCAACTCACAGTAGGAAATTGACTTGTGACGTCGGTGAAAAAGCCGTACAGCTCGATCGTGATCAGCCGCCCCGGCGGCGGATCGTCGTCCAATCCCGGCGGGGTGGGAATGCATGACGCAATTCGTGTAAAGGGTGAACATTGCTGAAGGGAGCGACGACTGCCGCGCCGGGTGGCAGCTCGTCTGGCACCTCGTCTGGCACCTCGTCTGGCACCACGGCTACCACCGCGTCTGGCGTCACGACTACGACTGACGCAGGAGCGACCACTACGACTGACGCAGGAGTGATCACTACGACTGTCGACCCGGCCGGCCGATAATCGTGGAAAGCACGAGCATGCGCACAAATGTAGGCCACGGACACTAGGTCCACTGGCAACCACTCGTCATCATCATCATCTGTAACCGTGAAATAGAGTTCAATTCTTTTTCCCCCATCACACACATGCTGGCATGTCATAGATCGGTAGAAGAAGAAGAAGAAGACACTAGGGATGCGAAATGAGTGACCAACCGCTGCTGCAGCTGCTTGACTTTGCGTAGACCGCTGTCGCTCATGATTTCCTGCCCTCGTACACATTGGTGTCGATCGTCATATGCTGGTCCAGGTCGGGGGCGTCGTTGAAAAGGGGCGCAGAATCGACTCCACGCTCAACGTCTTCACCTCATCTTTGTAGAGCATGTGAGCCGTCGCCATGATCCGATCGTTTTTCTCTCGAAACGAGGAAAGCGGCGGGGGGAATCTCGCTGCTTTCCGAGCGCTCGACGACGAAAGACGGTGGCGTTGCGCCTGATCGTCGTGACGATCGTCGTTCGCGCAACGAAGTGATCCGAGACTGGCTAAATGAATGGTTATTATTGTTGTTGCTCGCAGTAACAAGAATCTATGAGGGCTCGCGGCGCCGTTGATATCGAGGATGAGCTGTTCGACCGCCGCGAAACTCGACTCAAGGCGCGAGACGAGCACGCGGCTCTGGTACATCTTGATGGCGAGTTCGAGTTTGAGACGTTCCTGGGGCGTGGAGTTTTCTTCCAAGAGGAGAAAAGAGACGGACCGTCTGGTGGACGACATGAAAAGTACGAGTAGCCGTCACGTTGATGGATGACGCCCGTCGGAATGTGCACACGCGCGCCCAGTTCTTCGGCTTTCTTCGCATCGCGCACGATCCTGAGACGAGCGCCGGACTGCGGACTACAGTCGCCGAGAGTCGCGGACCGACGCGTTCGTGTTATTGCTTGGATGTCTGTTCCGAATTTCCTCGAAGCGCGCTCCAGCCGTCGACGAATATGGCTTGCCGTAACCCCAGTCTCAGTCATTCCCATGCAACGAGCACGATAAGAGGTGGATGATGATTTATGATGATAGTCTGTTTCTTGACACTCGTCTGGGTCTGTTGTGAGCCGTGGAATCCGGAGCGGATCTCAAACCGACCAGCCATCCAAAACAGCCGCACACAAATGAGAGAATCGCGTAGACCCACGAGAAGACGCGCATCACACTGTTGATCTGCATAATGACATTAGATCTGACACATTAGGTAAGACATGAAAGAGTTACCTGCGGAAATATGAGCGTTACGACGTTGTAAAGTATGATGAGCAAACGTTGAAGCACGTCGCGCAAGAACCAGTTGACGAGCTGAGCTCTCTCTCTTCATGGTGGCATTCTCAAAAGGAAGAGGGAATGCCTGCTGTTTGGTGACGCGATTTATGGCGAACGCTGCCAGAATGACAACCGCGAGTAGTAAGCTAGTCGTAGTAGGGAACGTGGTCGAAATCCAGACGACAGCACGGAGAGGCAGCAACACAAGTCGGACGATCCAGATGACCAGATGAACCAAGGCCGAAATGAGCGTTATTGGCAGCTGAAGTAGTTGCGATAGTAGTAGTAGGACGTCGGCCGTAAAGCTGGAAAAGGAGTCGATTGCACGTGCGGCAGAGAGCAGCACTCCTTCCGTGATATTATGATAGACCTCCGAATAGGTGGCGAACGCTCTCCCAGTGGCGGCGCTTACAGATCGCCAGGCTTCCTGGGGGAGGAGGGGTTCGAGCATTGAAGAAATGAGTAGTTCAGTACCTTGACAACTTCCGGATGCTGCACAATCGAGTCATCATCCTCCGGACCGTTGAAAGACGTAGAAGGTTCCATCGAGATGGAGAGAGACGCCAATGTTTGCGCGCGTTCCCAGTCCGACGACTGCAGATTACTCGGGGAATCTGCATGTTTCAGTCGTCGTGTGTTTCAGTGTGGCGCGGCGACGATGGACGACCTGGATGGGGACGTGGCCAACTTGACCATCGAATTGGATGAGGACTGCACGCCCCTGGCCGTGGACGATGCGAATCACGGAGGGCTGGACGGCGGAAGGCGAGCGGATTCGGACGAGTCCTCCATCGGTCGCCCTCTCACCGCCGCCGACCTGTCTCTGGAGGTCGGACACGACGTGCTCGTCTCGGATCTTCCGAACGAGGCCTGCGCTCGGTTGGCGGACGAGCTGGACGTCTCGCCGGTCGTTGGATTGTCCGACTTCCGGCACGTCGTCTCGAAAGTGGGCGCATCGCCGAACGGACGACTGCGAGACACGCGCGACGCGCTGAAGATACTCGGACATCTCGCGCTGAGTCGACTCATATCGGCCCTGGCCCAGCTACGACGGCTCGATGCGCTCGTGGCGCTGGAACCTTTCCTGGTCGGGATTCGGCATCGGCAGGAATGCAGTCCTAGTCGAATGGCTCGAATCGGTCCACTTCCCGCGCCACTGCCGACGGACGTATCTCCTCAGGACAGCGACAGTCCGTTGATTCTGGTCACGTATCTCACGAATTCGTGCATGAAGAACGTCCGCTGGGCGCTCAAGAACCTGCGGGAGCAACCTGCATTGGCGAAGTCTCTTGCCTCCCTGTCTGGATGCATGAAGTAATCTTCAGGTTTCGAGTACGACACGTCGCCGAGCTAGCACGCGACGACAACGCAGTCACTGCGACGATGCGAGCATTTGCAGCTGCGCATCACGTGGTCTTCCTCTTCACGTACGACTACCGGAGGATACTTGTCGGAGAGCAGGAGAACGACGACCGGCAGGGACTGGCAACTCAACTCGCGAAATCCATTCACTGGTCCTCCGACTGACCTCGTCGCATTCTTGAGGATGATGCGAGCCTTTTAGCTACGCCGAGTCCGAGTTCAGCAATCACGGCTGTCGAAACGCGCGCTTCCGGTCGGTACTGCTGCCGAATTGCGAAAAGGCAAGCGCTGCTGCATATCGTCCCTTGCTCTGACGTGTGCGGCAACCGCAAGATCGTGATTGTGATTGGAGAGAGGATTTGCATAGCGGCGAATGAATGCGAGCGTGTGCGTTTAGGCGAACCTGCCCCTGGGCTGGCCCATGAGTTCGCCGCACTTCGCTTTCCCGAAAATGCTCGTCGAGCTGGTGACACGTCTACGTCGATCTCTTCCCGTCGAATGCTCGTCCGATTCTGCTCCCGCTCCCGTGCCAATTGTGAATAATCCAATTTCGGAGTCGCTCTCTTCGGCCTACGTGTCTCAGGACATCTAGTCACGTCACGTAAGTCGTCGTCCTGCATTGTTGTCCTTCTTCTTGGTTCCTTCCTCCCCTCCTCTCTCCCTCCTCACCCCTTCCCGTCGTCCATCATCGAATATGTGCGTGTGGTGTGTGCTTCCTCTGGAATGCCCTTCTCCCTCTCCCCCCCCTCTTCTCCGCCTCCACCACCGCACAGCCGATTCGATTACATGCTGCTGCTGCAGCTGCATGCGCGCGCGCATCCAGCATTCTTCGCATTCGCGTCAATGTGTGTGCGCGCGCGCGTCTCCTTCCTCCTCTCCCCCAGTCATCCATACGTCTCCCTCGACCATTGTGCGTCTTGCTCGTCTGTTGCAATGCCCTCCGCCTTCCCTGCGTGATGGATTGAAGACGGGAGCATGTAGGGGGGGAGGGGCACATTTGATTTCGGGCCCACGAAGCAAGACTAGGATTGGGCATGGGGAAGGAGAAGAAGACGACGACGAAGAAGGAAAGAAGAAGCAGCAGCGGCAGTAGCAGCAGTAGGGGATTAGTGCATGTGCGGCCGGGTGCAGCGACGACGGCGGTAGCAGCTGCTTCTCTAGGCCGAGAGAGGGAGAGAGAAGCACTACTCCGCCGTCGGCCCATCTTCATTTCTCCCGTGGGCGGACCACGCGCATTTCGGATGCCCGACCCGGCGGGCTCCCCGATTCGGGCATAATGCGGACGAGGGATGACGCTCCTCCCCTTTCGTCCCCATCTCCCTCCTTCTTCTTCTTCTTCTTCGTCTTACTCCCACATCTGCCCTCCTCTCTCCCTCGTCTCTCCATCGTCGTCGTCGTCGTCGTCGTCGTCTCTCTCCTCTCCATCTCCGCCCCCCTCGCTCTTGCTGTTGCGTGACGCTGAGGGCAGTCACCACCTGCTACCACCGACCACTTTTACTTTGTCGTCGTCGTCGTCGTCTTCCTTTTCTTCTTCTTCCCTCTTGCTACCGGCCCGGCAGAGAGACGGTTCCGCAGCTGCAAATGGTGTTGTGTGGCTGCTGCTGCTGCTGCTGCCAGCCGGCCCGCCAGCCAGCCAGCCGACCATAGATTATGTGCGCGGAGGCGGCTCGCTTGCTTTGGCGGCTCCCCCTTGCTGTGTCGGGCCGTCGCCTCTTCCGAGTGACGTGAACCTGTGAAGCGCTTACTTGCTTGCTCCCACAGCTTCTTCTCGTGCCTCTACCGCTGCTCCTTGCCGCCGCTATGTGAGAAGAAGCCGTGCGGTCGTCCTGCGACGACGCCCTCAATTATGCTGAAGGCTGTGCCGCTCCCCTCCCTCTGGGAGAGAGGGCGCGCGCGGAGAGAGGGCAGAAGAGCAATGTGTCGTGAAGCTTCCCGTCTCCTACGATGCGTCGTACGAGCAGACGAACCGCTGCCAACTGCTGGTATGCACGCGCGCGCGTGGGAACCCCGGAGCTAGAGTTACACACCGCACCGCACCGAGAGACGCCGTCGCCGCCGCCGCACCACACCTTCGCGTCGGTGCGGTGTGAGCGCGAGGGCAGAGAGAGCTACGGTAGTGTGTGCGTGTGGAGATGTAGCGGGACAGTCTCGCTCTCGTCGTCGAGTAGCAGTGGTCTTGATGGAGGGGGAGCGAGGGGATAGATGTAGCCGCAGGCCCGGGTTGTAGGCCGGGAGAGACAGACGCACTCTCCCCTCTTTGCCTTCCCCTGTGTGTATCGATCCCCGTGCGCTAGGGCCCCTCCTCTCGCTCGCTCTCTCTCTCTCTCTCTCTCCCCCCCCTCTCCTCTACCCGCACTGCACACGCAGCCGCAGACTGGCGGGCTGTGTCTTCGATGCTGCTGCCAGAAGCGGTGGTGCTGTCGAGTAAGAGACTGCTCTTTGTTGCATGCACTCGCGTGGGCACACACCCCAATCGGAGAGATTGAGAGAGAGCGCAACTCTCCTGTTCAAGATGCCCTCCACAGGACGGGAGAGGACGAAGAAGAAAAGGCGAGGCGCGTCTCCCCTCTTCCCTCCCTTCTTCCTCCTCCTCCTATCGACTCTTGCGTCCCTTTTTCTGCCCCTTTTCCCCTTTGGGCCAGGAGCGAGAGGCGCGGGGCCCATCTTTCGACTCCTCTCTCGCTCGTCCGTAGTTTGAGCCTTTGAGTCCTCGCCGCCGGTCCATTACTTTCGAACAACAACAACAGCGAGAGGAGGACAGTGTTGTGTACATGTCGTTCGTGTTTCAGACGCAGGAGCACGGGTAGAGGATGGTGGTGCCCGAGGCGCAGAGGTGAGACTGGAAAAGGGCGAGAAGACGACAAGACGGCACGGCTCGAGGAGCGACGCACGGAGCCTTGCCATCAGGAGCGGAGGAGGAGGAGAAGGCGGCGAACGCCAAACAGGGAGATCAGCGACATTCAAGACGACGGGCTAGAGGACAGAAGGCGAAGGCGAGGAGAAAGGCGGCGCGCCGCCGCCCATGTCCGCTTCCGCGACGTCGGCTTGGCTGGAGAGGCCGAACGACGACGGCGATGGCGACGCCACCTTCTGGGTTGGTCTTTTCGTCATCTCCCCCCCTACCAGTTGACTTGTCGCCGCACACCCTTTAGCACTCTTGAGGTACGGCGGTAAACACTTTACCGTCTCTCTCTCTCTTTCTCGTTTGACTTCCTTCCATCCCGTAGCATCTCTTCTTCGAACAATCTGTCTCGATACATATGCTGCTTATGCGTCGTCGTCGTCGTCGTCGTCGTATTATGACGAGCGCGATTTGCAGGGCATCGGCTCGGCGTGGGTGGCCTCTCGAGTGGCGGTGATCGGCGCGGCGGAGGTCGCGCTCCTTCTGTCGGCCCTCCTTCCGATGGCTGCGTTCGCGGCAACGCGCGAGCTACGCGACGTCATCGGCTGCTATCTCGTGAGTCCGGTGGCGTGATTAGTCGGCGATGGCGACGGCGGCGGCGGTGGCGAACAAATTGGCGACTAATGAGGGGGTGCGACAGAGGGGCAGAAGGAGGGAGACATAGCTAGAGGCGGCGGCGGCGGCACCATTAGGCGACGACGGAAGCGGGCGGCGGCGGGTGGGGGGAGCAGGAAGAAGCCAATTTGCAGATGTCGCTCGCCACCGCCGACCTGGTGTGCGCGCTGACCATCGTGCCGCTCGCGCTCTACGCGCAGCTCGAGCCGCTCTGGCGGCTGGGCGGCGACGACTCGATCACGTGCAAGGCGGCCGCCTACATTCACACGTCCGCGCTCTGCTCGACGGCCTACACGCTCGCGTGGATCTGCATCGATCGCTACTCGGCGATGATGAAGCCGAGCCGGTACGCGGACCAGTCGCTCACCCGCTGCAAGTGCTGGATCGTCTTCTCCTGGCTCACGTCGCTGCTGCTCTGCTCGCCGATCCTGCTGGCGCGCATGCACGTCGTCTACTCGGACCGCGCGGCGCTCTGCGTGCTCGACTTTGGCGGCGCGACGGCCGCCTACTCGAGCACGCTGCTGCTGCTCGTCCTGACGCCCACCCTCATTACGGTCGTCAACGCGGCCTGGAAGATCTCGCACGCCGCGAGGAACCCGCACACGGTGAGAGGCGTTTAAACAGTCCCTTCGAAACGAACGGCATCATCATGACAGTTGGACGACGCGCAGCGTGTGGTCCTCGAGACGGACGCGAATTTCGTCCTGGCCTCGTTCCTCTTCGTCACCTTCCTGCTGGCCTGGACGCCTCTCCTCGTCTTGAAGGTATTCGTCGTCCTCCTCCTGCTCCAGTTCGTTTAATTCGCCACCTCTTCTCCTTCTTGTTGCTGTTGTTCCGACGTTCGACCCTACTGTTTGTTGCAGTTTTTCGAGTGGGCCGACGACTCGCTGCTCGGCCAGTTCGACGTCTCCTCGCTGGGTTTCATCTTCACGTGGCTAGCGCTGGCGGGCCCCTCGGCGAAGCTGCTAATCTACCTGTTCACGAACGCACACTTCCGTCGGTCGCTCTTCTCTTGCCGGCCCTGCGTGCTGGTCTGCTGCGTCTGCTGTCCCAGGAGTTGGCGCGCCAGGCTCGGTTACTATGAGATCGATAGTGGCGAAGGCGCCGATGCCAGTTGACGGCATCTTCTTTGCACCGAACGAGCGGGTCACAGAGACAGAGGGAGAGGGAAAGAGAAAGCACCCCACACAACCGATTATAATTATGATGATGTGAGAAGGAGGAGGAGGAGGAGAAGGATCTATCACCAGTCAGTCACTTACGATACGACGAGACGCGCGCACTGCATCTTTCTTCACGGACGAGACAAACACTGAAGAGGCATAGAGGAGGAGGGGGAGAAGAAAGAAAGTCACCTCAGTCAGAAAGACGACAACATACTGCTAGCAAAAAGAGAGAGAAAGACTATAATATGAGATGGACTTCATGAACGCATTTCTTCTCAGATCAGACGCGGGTCGGCGAGTTTGAGGTGTGTCGTCTTGTGTGATGCTGATTGCTGTTGCTGGCCCGTCTCTCGTCGCCCGAGTAGCCCGAGAGGCGGCTGTCCGTCGTGGGCGACAGCAGGAATCGGTCCAGATCGTCGTCCTCGTCGTCCAGGAGGTCTTGGTCGGGCGTCGCCGCGCGCGGAATCAGCAGGTCGCGAGGTGGAACGTGAGACGACCGCAGCTGCCAGACGACCGCCGAGGACGAGGAGTGACTGAAGCACCACTCTCGCCACTAGGCTCCGAAGGCGAGTAAGCACCCGTCTGTCTATCTGTCTTGAAAGAGTGATGTATGCGCTTTACGCCCCCCTCCCCGGAAGCAGACTGATATATGGCGAGCGTGGAGAGGCAAAGAAGCACATGCCTCTGGGAGACGTCGATCACGGGGACATTGTCCGGGCGATGGTGCGGCTTGTGGTGATGATGCCGTTTCGGCTGATGATTTTCCGCGACGGCGCTCGGCTTCTGCACGACCTTTGTCCTGGGCGCCGGCTGCGGCGGCGATGGATGTACGTTTTGCATATCGATCGATCGTCTCCCAACGATGGCCGTCGTGCGATCGAGATCCGCTTTCAGCGCTCCTCCGGCATCGAACGATCTCCTTCCTCCATTTCCATTTTTGCCCGTACCGTTTTCGGGTGGGCGACACAAACAAGTGGCGGTCGCCTTTTCCGGATCCTGAATGGCCTCCGCAATGGCGTCCTCCTCTTCACGGTACATCTGCATATTTGGGGGGAAAATTATTGATTGACTGGCATGCATGCGGGGTTACCTTGTCAATCTCGAGGAAACCCGCGTACAAAACCAGGAAGACTTTCGTCGTGACGCCAAACAGTATGGTCAAAAGTGATGCGAAGCAGACGTAGAAGTATTTCGTGTCCACAAACGCTGAAATTCGTGCGCTTTCTCGAACGGTCGGAAAGCGGAGACCCACCGAGCGGCGACTTGTAGATGACGAGATCGAAGAGTGCCAGAATCGCGGCAACCCAGGCGCAGAGGACCATCAGGCCCGTGTTGACAATCACAATTAGCTAAACGCGGTTGGCAAAGAGGGAGCATATCGTCGCTGTTCACTTTGGCGGTGAGCAGTGGAAGAACGAGGCACATGGATCGGCGGAGGATGCCGACGAAGTAGAGCAGGGAGAGAAGGGCGAACAGGGCCGAGACGCCGGCCAGCGAGAGAGCGATCTGCAGACGATGATGGACTGCTAGCTTGTGAGGGGAAAAGGTAGGTGGTGGTGGCTAGATAGACAAATAGATAGACACAGACCACTCGATTGGCTGCCGAGTGCCAGACCACCAGGAAGATGGCGCTCGTCGCGTGCAGAGCGGTCAAGACGAGCGAGAGCGCCGTGCATCGAGGCTGCAAATATCGAGAGGACTGCACATTTCTCGCGCCCTCCCTTGCTCTCGAAATACAGATAGATGGTCACTCGCGAAAGACCTAGAGGATCGAAAGTACTGAGCCGCCAGCCGACACATCACAGCTCCGCGCCCCTGTCCCCCTTTTGGGCCTCGAGTTTAGGAGAAGCACAGGACCATGGCGTCGAACATCGTCGCGGTCGCCGTCGGCCGCGGCGCCGCCATCTTCGGCCTACGACTTTTCGCTGCGAATCCCGACATTCCAATCCCTACGCCGCCAGTGCGGGCCCGCAATAACACACGCCACTACCATGGCGTTGGTCTTCGGGGCGGCCCTCCTCGGTCGGTCGCCCCCATTCTCGCCGTCTCCCTCCTTCTGTCTTCGTCTCCACCTCCTTCGTCTATAGACGGACGAGAGAATCTGGGACCGTCTCCGTCTGGCCGATTCGCCCATCCGCATCAGCAGGAACATGACGATGATGATGATGCGGCGACGGCGATGGCTGCTGCTGCTGCTGCTGCTGCTGCTCAGCAGTCACTATACAACTCTCGTCACTTCGTCTCCTCCTCGAGTCGAGATGCCCTTTGGAGACTGGCGACGCTGGTCTCGGAGCCGGATGCGCGCGCGCGTGCGGCTCTTCCTCGCTCGTTTCGCTTCTTCGCTTTGCGCGCACCCTTGCGGCATGTCACATGTTTAGCGAGAGCAAGACTCGAAACGAGAGGCGAGAAGGGGGACAATTCGGTCGGAGGCGACACCCCTAATTTCATGCCTCCTTCCGGAAGTCACGTACCAGAATGGCGCAGAGACAGCAGCACAGGCAGCACCTCGTGCGGCTCCTTCTTCTCCCCCGTCTTCCAGTCGGTTCGGCCTTCTTCATTTCCGTTTGGCAGTGCAGCGGGGCTGTCTGGGGCGCTGCTGCAAATTAACCCGTCTCCCTTCCGCTACTGCCGCCGTCGCCGCCGTCGCTGCTGCTGCTGCTGCTGTTGTTGTTTTGCGCGTGCCGGGGGAGAGATGGAAGAAGACAAGACGACAAGGAGACGGGAAGAAGTGGCGGCGGCGGCCGCGGAGAAAGAAGACAAGACGAAGACGGAGAGAGAGAGAGAGAGACGAGTGGAGGGAAGAAGCTCTCAGCTTATGATGGGGTAGTGCGTCTTCCGTCCGGAAGACAACGGGCGCAGATGCGTTCACACATTTTGGCCCTCCCCAACCCAGCCCCCGTCACCACGGCGGGCGGCAGTCATTCGATGTGCTGGGAGGAGGAGGAGGAGGAGAGCCGGCGGCGATGGCAAATGACTCGCCCTGTGGTGCTGGATGGAAAGAGACGGGAAGAGAGAGAGAGAGAGACAAAGTGGTGGTGGTGGCTCCGCGTGTCTAAGAATGACCCACCCCTCCCCGCCCGTCTGGCAGAGCAGCAAAAAGCAGCAGCGGGAAGGATCCCCCTCCCTCCTCAGCAGGGAGGGCCGCATAATAAATAAACAATCCGCACGAGCTCGTTGGCACATTTTCTAATTCGCTAGCGAGCACTGCAAGAAGTGTCACACAGCAGAGGAAGAGTGAGAGAGAGAGAGAGTGAGAGTGTGACACGTGGTTTCGGGGATCCGCCGAGTCGGTCTATTCGAAACAGATGTGGTATCACTGAATGTCTTGAGCCCAGAAATCTGGGTCCAGGTTGAACTGGACGTTGACGTGCCGCATCCGCCTCAGCGCGTCCTCCCCTTCTCTTTGGCGCTCCAGCTCGAGCTGTCGATCGAGGTGGCTTATCAAGTAGCAGATCGGAACCCCGACGAGCAACGAGATGAGGACGGTCACGTAGACGAGGTAGGTCCGCAGGAAATCCACTGCAAGATCTCCGATTTTAACGTCACAAGGTGCGGCTGACATAGTGATCCGCCGGCGAGTTGCTCGAAGAACTTGTGAAGTAGGGTGTCCGTAAGTTTCCGGACGCACGTTCCCTTTTCGTCACAGGACCCGAACGCGCATCTCGATCCTGGCGATAGTGCGAGCGCCGGCGAGATCGGTCGACAGTCGCCGCCCGGAGACCGGCAGCATCGCTGACAGGCGTTGGCTGCAAAGACTTCATGGTCGTCGAGCGTGTCATTCGCTACGCGTACGCTCGTCGCAGAGGCACGGCTGCGCGCCGATCGACGGCTTCTCGCAGAATGCCAAACACGTCCCATTGCTGCACTCGCCGTCGTCCGAGCACTCGGTTCCGTCGAGAAGCGGCGGCGCCGGGGGACACAGAGCCGACGTGCCACTGAAATATGTGCTCCTTCTCTCCACGACGTCGTTCGCGGCGACGACAACTCACGTGCAAAAGGACTCGCCCCGGCACGCCGCCGAGCGCGCCATCGCGCAGACGTGGCCCTGGTCTCGGAGCGTGCAGTTCGGCGTGCAGCACGCCGAGTGTCTCGGCGAGCACACCGCTCGGCGCGTGAACGTGCACTCGCGCGTGCAGCACGTCGAGTTCGTCGGCTCGTCGCACTGCTCGCCGTCCTCGAGGACGCCGTTCCCGCAGAACGCCCGTCGCTCCTTCTCGAAACAGTCGGCCGCCTTCGCGCGAAGCACTCGTCCGATGGCCTCCCTCGAGCACTTCGAGAACTTGTTGTTGTTCGGGTCATGACCGACGACCGCGTACATGTGCATGATATGATATCCGAGCTGCGCATGACTGGGCGAGCACTCGTCCGCTCGGTCATGCTCCGCGCCCCAGGCGTGCGCCAGCTCGTGGGCCACCACCAGATCGGCCTCTCTGGTCACGAGCAGGCGTCCGGTCTCGCTAGACACCACCGACGACAGGGCCGTGTTGTAGTGGCCCTGTAGAAGCGCGCCGCCCAACAGGCGGGTGGTGGTGTTCGACGAGCAAATCCCCCCGGACATGGTTGGCACCGCGATGTAGGCGTAGCCGAGAGCGCCCCTCTCCAGGGGCTGTCCCGTCATGTAGAACACCTGAATGCGGTCACTATCATTCGGGTCCACACACTGCGCGAGCCGAGATCGGAAACATGGCCCGGTGGGTGGAAACGTCGCATCCTGTTCTGTTTCCCATTACCCGTGTTCAAGAACGTTGACGAGGCCCTCGCCAAGCCCCGCCACCCTCGCCGACGTGCTAGAGAGTATGTCGGAACGAGAGACGCCGGGCATAAAAAGATTTGGCGAGGACCCCACCAACGTTCTTGGACACGGGCACATATCCCTCCCCCTCGCACACAATAAACGAAAATGGCGCGACACGAACCAGACAGTAGTCGGCCGACCCTTCAGTACGGATCACAC
>JACMII010000113.1:11726-36633 GCA_014805405.1 Bunonema sp. RGD898 | reverse complement strand
CAATTTCACTTGTGAGAAGAAAACCTTCTCCAACTGGCAATCACGACGATAGATCGTCGAATGATCGATCGCGCGCGGGAGGGGAAAGAAGAATACGTAGGGTGGCATTATTGGCGTAAATCTCCGCGGTTGCGATATTAATACAATATTCGTGCATATCGCTGTATTGGGCAACGTTTACACCGTGTAAAAGACGACGTCGCCAGAAAGGACAAAGCACAGCCGTCCGCGCGCATACGCGGAATGACGATACACACACACGCACGCACACATTCGCACATGCCAATATGCCGCTGCTCTGTGGTTTGCTCGACTGCCATCGACATCTGCGTGAGCGTTCGATCCATCACGCTTCGTGTGCGCTCGCATGGACGAGCGATCGGCACGTAACCGGTTGCAAATCACCCGCCTCTTCTCTCTCTCTTTCTCTTCCCCGTCCCCTCTTTGAAATCGTAATCCTGAAGTTCACTTGCTCGCTTGTTCGGAGACTAACCACTCACTCCACGCTGCCCCCATCGTTTCTTGCTGCCGCCCTCCGAAATTATAGTCGGTCGTCGCACGGGGTGCCATTCGCGCGCGCGGAGTAAAGAGAGAATTACCACGAATTGAGGTGGTGGCGGGCGGGCGGTAGACAACGGTGGCAGCGGTAGCGGAACTTTACGACGCCGAGCAGCGTTTGCTCCTGCACTGGGTGCTTCTCCGTCAGGCCGTGGTGGCAGTGGCAGCGATGCGGCGAGCGGGAAGAAAAACAGCAAACCGCACTCCTCCCCCTCCTCTTCCTCCTTCACCGGAGTGTGGAGGCGGAAGTGGCTAGCGCCGGATTAGAGAGATGTCGTATAATTGCGCACCAGTCTAGTGGGAGGTGTCATAATAACGACGACGACGGCGCCGGCGACAGTGGCAAAATAATGGCCACTGTAGTCTCTCTCCTCTGGCTCGTTCTGAACAGCGTTGCGGCGGCGGCGGCGGCGACGACGAAGATGGCGACGTGTGTGCGGAGATTCTGAAGGGCACCGGCAAGAGTCATCATCTTCTTCTTCTTTCCGCACTCTTCGAGACTCTGTGCGCGGCTTCTCCTCGCCGTCGCCATCGTCTTCTTCTCCTCGTTGCAGAAAAGGCGAAGAAGACGAGCGAGAGAAGAAGAAGCGAGAGGAAGAAGTAATGAGCTCGCGCGCGCGCGCGCTGAGTGCGCGGTGCGCGAGAATAGCACCGGCGGCGGTGGCGCAAATGCAACCGCGGTGACGCGACAAGGCCACTCGAAATGCGCGCGCAGTCCAGCTCGCGGCCGGCAGCGTCGAGCGAGCGAGCACAGGTGAGGGCGGCGGGCGCATCGTCCATCAGGATCAGGTACGGCGATCGGAGGAGCAGGCCGGTGGATGATGGGCCGTCGGAATACGCTGTGTATGTAGAAGTGATGATGATGATGCTGAGGTACGATAGCGAGCGGAGAAGGCCGACTGGTCTGCTCGATCGCACGCATTGCGAATGGTGGTGGTGGTGGATTGGCCGAGACGCACGCACGTCGCAACCGGAAGCGACTGTGCACGTGCGGCGAGATTTCCCCCCATATACACTCACTCGGGCTCGGATTTCTTTCCTCGCTTCTCCCCCGCCGTCCCCCCAGCCTCTTCTGCGAACCGCCCGCGCGCCTTCGTATATCGCTCTCTTGCACCTCGCTTTCTCCTTTCCCTCCTCTCTCGCAAGCTGAGCGCGTTTGGCTCCTTACACGATTAGCTTCTTCTTCGCCTTCGCCTTCTTCGTCTTCTTCTTCGCCTCTAGCGGCATCTGCACCACACGGGACAGTAGTGCGGCAGCAAGAAAAGGAGAGACTGGTGGCATCTCTCTTTCTCCTGGTGCAGCGGTGGCGGCGGCGGCGGCGGCAGCAGCAGCGATCCGTCCCAATTAGCCCGAGCGTGCTCGCGCGCACGAGCGCACGCACGCACAGGCATTTCGCTCCAGCTGCTGCTGCCGCCGCCACGAACGTCGAGGAAAGGCGGTGAGGAAAGGCTTGCTGCTGCTGCTGCGGCTTCGCGTCTCAACCTCACCTATCGTCGCCGTACCTTCCTACGACAAATACACGCACGCACACACACACACTGGGAAGTGATAGCCTTGAGAAAGGAAGAGAGGGAGAGAGACGTGCGCGCGGGCGCGAAAGTGAAAGAAGACCAATTCGATCCGTGCCAATTGAAATGACGAGGACGGTGACTGGTCGTGCGCAGTTTATCTTAGCGCCACATTCATTGCCAAGTTGTGCGCGGCGCTCGTTTACTGCACCATGCGCACTTGGGTGAAGGGGGGGGGGAACACAAGCATCTGCCGTGCGCGAGCGAGAGAGAGAGAGAGCGCCCGAACGGAATAAGGGCGGGGGGATGGAATAAGACGCTCTTGCAGCTTGAACAGAGGGACGATGAGGAGGTAGGGGGGGGGAGAAGAAGGAGACTAGAGCAGCAGCAGAAGCAGCAGCAAAACCAGTTGGATTTCTCCCTCTCTCTCTCTCTCTCTGTCTGACGACCATCCGGCGTACCAGCGTGTATGCGCGCGATAGCTGCCACCACAAGCTCTTACTGCCGGCACGCACGCGCGTGTGCGCGCTCTCCTGCATCTTCCTCATCCTAATTCGGACGACGGTGAGAGGAGGAAGATGAGGAGGCTAATATGTGGCGACGGCGCGCACACCGGAAATATCTATCTTCTTTGCACCGCCAGCGAGTGGGGAAAACACGAGCAGGAAGGGGGAGCGGCGGCGGCGCTCGGAGAGGGGAGATTGAAATTCGTGCTCGAGGGGGTGAACGACCAGACTGTTGCGCGCACACACATGCACACATACGATCAAAGTTCACGGTGGGCGGAGGGAAGCAATGAATTCATGTGTACTAGCGCGTTTGATGCGTCGCGCGGCTTTGACAAGAAAAAAGCGATCTGGACCCAGATCCAAGTACCTCTTCTCGGCTAACACCTTGGATTGCCGTCCGTGAGAACGTCGGGACCATGTAACGGAGCGGCAAATAGTGCCGATTGCGTGATGTCACACGGGATGGGACCGTCTTTGACGACGACGACGACGACGACAACGACAATGACGACGACAACGACGGCGACGACGGCGCTGCCGGATGGAGGAGAGACCTGATGAAGGACCTTGCCACGGGCCTCGCTTTTTTGCCTTTTCCGTTGCTCTCTTGCAGCGACGGCGGCAGCACCACGCCTCACGTCCTCTTCTTCTTCTTCTCCTCAGCAAACCTCCCCCCTCTGGCTGGCCGGCGGAAAGTTCCGCCACACGCTGGACCGGCTCTTCCGGTCCTCTCTCGCCGTGTGTGTGTGTGTGTGTGACCTCTCTCCCCGTCGAGTGCCGAGGACCGGCCGCCCTTTCTCCTTTTTCCCTGCAGCTCTTGAGCGCGAGTGGCGCGCGCAAGGAGGGAGGAAGAGGCAATGCGTGCTGCTCAGGAGAAACGACATTGCGCATGATCCCGGCGGACAGGACCGCCGTCGCGCCGGACCTGGAAACGAAGGAGAACTACGAGGCGGGGGAGAGAGGCGTCGCGTGCACGCTCTACACTGCTGTCGCCGACGGTGCTCTTACGTCCAAGGTATGTTTGCGCGCGCGCGAGAAAAAACATGTCGGGCGCCTCGCCTATCACTCCTGACAGTTCGAATTCCATCCGCCGCCGAGAGACCAGAGTGGCGGCGTCTCGCTCGGGAAAGTGCCGTCAAGTCGGGGGCGACTACGACTCGTCGGAATCTTTCCGCAAAGCAAACCCACACAGAGGGATTGATGGATCTGTACACGGCATGGAATTCGCACTCGTTCATTGGCAGCTAGTCAACCACTCATTCTCTTGATTCTATGCTATTTTCCTATTATTGTCACCATCATCATCAACGCCAAGATCGTCCGCCAAGACCGGCGCAGCGCCACTGACGTTCTGCACCACCAGCGGCTTCAGCTCATGCGGCGGCGCCGAGTTCGCCTGCGGCTCTTCCGGCACCGAGTTCGAATCCTACCCGTATTTGGCCATTTCACGTCTTATTCTAGCAAACCGAAATTTGGACGTTATCCAGACGAATGCCCTTCGTCTCGACGAGCCAAAAGTAGGAGACGAATAGGTTTTCGATCGCCAGCAACGTGATAACTGCGTAGATCGTGCCCGGCCAGGATTTATCGAGGACGCTGAGCTAAACCCACCCAACAAAACGTCCCTTTAATCAATGGTATGATTATTACGTAGGGAGCGATCAGTGCGCCGACTCTGGCCGACAAGGAGCAGCTACCGGTCGCCGACGCCCTTTATTAGTGTATCAATTTAGATCAACTCTTGAGATTATAACCTGCAAGTGGTCGGCATACTTTCCACGGCGCACAAGTAGCACGCATCCCAGGTGTACTCCATGAAGATCGTGCCAAGCATGAAGAGCAGAAGCTCGACGAAACCCTGAATGTTTCAAATCCGAAACAACGCATGTAGGCAATATCGATTGTACCTTAACGCCCGCGAAGCTCAACATCGCCTGTGTTGTGAAGCAGGCGATTACGATCATCAACGAGCCTTGATGTAGTTTGCGACGATTGAATCCTGGGAAATAGGTATCCACTGCTACTAGCATCTTCAATCGACGATTTCACATGCATCTCTGTAAGTACCATTTTCGAAATAGCCGTGGTTCCACCAATCAGCGCCTGGTTCAAAAACAAGTCACCAGGCAATTGACTCGAGTAGAGATCGGCTCCGTATGAGCCTAAAGTGATGAGGATACGAGCGAAAGTGCACAACTCACAAATGCTCCCGATAAGCCACATATTCCACAGCACCAGGACACGGCGACGAAGCTCACGTGTACGCAGCAGAAATCCGAGACTCTATCTTTGGGTAAAACGCTTTTCCCGACTCCAAGACCTTATTTTTCTGCGGCGGCTGTCGTTCCACGGGCGAATACGCTCTCCCAGCAATTCGTGACACTTTTCTGTCGCTCTTCTCGGCCGCTGCGAATTTGTTCTGTAGTGATTTTTGCCTTTAAATCTCGTCCAACCACCTTGTTGTGCAACCACGTGGGGCTCTCTGGCATTATAAAAGCGACAATCAGGATCGCCGGCGCCGATATTGCCGCGCAGACCATGCTCGCCGACCGCCAAGCCGGAAAGCAGTAGCAAACCAGCGCCAATGCGACTCTGGCGACGCCCCAATTGAAAAAGGCCCTCAAAGCCATCCTTTGTTCGGGCAGAAGATGTTCCATGACGAGTGTCAAGCCGACCACCAGAACTCCGCCAATCCCTAGTCCGACGAGCGCTCGAAGTGCGAGCAAGAGTGTTGGCGACGGTGCCAGCCCTATTTATTGCCATCCGTTTGCCATCATACAATTAAAGTACCAGAGAGCGCACAGGCGCCAATTCCGAGGCAGTAGACGAAGAGCGCGACCGGACGGCGACCGAGTGCGTCTTTAGATTTTGGTCAGCTTTTGTAGTAGGTTCTGCTACCCGATAAAGTTCCGAAGAGAAACGTTCCGACGAGAACACCGAAAAACTGCGCCTGCGAGAAACTAGCGCGATAGTACTTCGCGTTCCCGCATCGCCAGTCAAATTCCAGCGCCGCAGACGCGAACGGCATTTGCTGGTATTCGACCTGTTGTTCACGGTTGAAATTGCCAAATAAGCGCCTTCACATTGCCCTGGCACGCCTCCAACACAGTGCAATTGTCGGAAAAGTCCGTCGTCGAGTTGATGCATCTCCATTTTGGTACCTAGTGTTGGTTCTATCCTAATTCAGACAGAACGATACAAAATTCGAGAAGATTGGGAAGAGCATCTGCGAGGCGAAGAAGATCGAGAACTGCCATGTTAGTAGAACGAACAGGTGGAAGCGGTCGATCGAGAAGACCATTTCGTTGTTGTTGCTGCTGCTGCCGTCGCCGGAAAATGACGGCGCTGAAAACGCCAACGACGATAATCGTTGTTCACCGTGACAAATCGTTGCAGTCGAGTGTATGCGGTGGTCCAGTTGCCTCAGTGCCACACTAATCGTTCGCCCTTCGTTGCTCTAGTCAAATACGCCTTCCTCCTCCTTCTCCTCCTTATCGGGACGCCGATCAATTGGCCGAAGCACACAGGGGGAGGGAGTCGAATTGGTCAGGCGACCGCCTCGCATTTTACACCCCCAATGAATCATGCCCAGGTTCGATGCTCCAATTTGACATTAAATTTAATCCATTTTGTTCGTCGAGTTCGACAGCACTCATCGGACGTCTCGACAGAGAAACAACCGCGTGAGGCGGATTGCACCTAATTCTTCGCATTGCGTCGTCTCAGCGCCAACAGCTTCCGATGCGCCTGAATATTGCTCTTACTAAATCGTGCTCACCCAAACCTCTTCAACGGATCCAAACATGCGGAGCTTGTCGTCCTCGTCGAAATAGTAGACACGGCCGTGCGACAGCTGGTATATCTCAAAAATTGTGCACTAATCACCAGTACGATAGTAGTTTGCGTACCTCCTCGACGCACGTTTGCACTTCGATCACCACCAAATGGCGAGACGCATCCTAATATCTGAATAGTGTTTTAAGCCAAGCACAACCTCATGAAGCGGCACGAATCGAATGTTAGCCACGCGCCAGTCGAGCTCCGGCACGAATTGTGACTCGAGCGCAAAATCGAATGCCTGACAGAGCACATCGCGAACTTCGGTCGTCAACGAGCAACCGACGTTCTGCATTTTGCATCTTCTATCTGCATAATATGCATAGAAATAGCACGTGCATTTCCCTCGGCGTCCACACCAATCAGCCAGAGTAGGGTGCGCTGCGAATTCAGCGCCGCCACCACAAATTCCTGAATGTCGGCGGTCGTGAGGTGAGCAAGACGCTAAAAATTGGATTCCATTAAATTCACCTATTAAAATAAATACATCTTCGGGCCAGAGCACCCGGACACGACGCGGATCCGTGAGCATGCTGCGAATGTCGTGAAGCGCCGAATCGTCGCCGCACCCCTCTTTCGAAGAGTTCTCGTCCAATTGTAAAAGCTCGTCGATAGGCAGCTCGTTGTCCTCGTACTGCTCGTAGTTTTGCCACAAAAGCCAATAGAGCTCACAAGTGCACGAGCGAAGCGTACGTCCGCGGCGCGACACGGGATCGGCGTCGATTCGGGCACCTGATCGACCTTGTCGCCAGTCAACACCGAGAATGAGCAGCCGTACGGCGAGGTGTACCTCGAAATACGATTTGTAAAGAAGCATAACAGCGCGCGCGCGCTCTCTCCCTCTACCACTGCGCTCGGTTCTTCTCGAGTTGTGATACGGCGCGTCGCTCCTGCAGATATTTTTGCAGCATACGCTCCTCCGCTGCCGCCGATTTCTCCCGACCATTGCCCCAACGATCGTCATCGCCGAATGCGAAGTCAGCTTCGAGGAGATTGCCGCCAGAATCCTCGCTTTCCTCCAGCACGTCCAAGTGGTCGTCTTCGTCGCCGTCGTGAAATAACATTGTAGAACGTCGAACGAAAACCGGTCCAGCCGCACCGACTCTATTATGGTGACGTCTCGCACGGTAATCGGAAACGCCGACCGATCGATTGTGTGCGCTAGGTCACACACGCACATTAGACATTTGGCAATTTGTGCTTGTCTACAGTTTTCTCGCGACCCGTCGCACACTCTAGAGTGGTGGTGTATGCGATCAAGTTGCCGCACCGCTCGGCAAATGACGGAGTCGTCTGAACGTCGTGGAACTGGGCAGTGGCACACTTGTCGTCTCACCCCATTGACGATCGATCGATTGATTGCTCGCCCGCCGTGTCTCGGCGACAGGAAGAGACACGTGCATGCGTGCGTCTTCAGACGGGCGGTCTGAATGTCGTCGTCCGCTGACTGGACGCTCACTCTACGCGCCCAGATCGAATCCCTAGCTCGACGGCATCAAGAGCTTGTGCGACGACACAGCGCCGAGAATGGCGAGATCGGCGACACGCCTCTGGACGTGAGGATCCGCTTGTTCGAAGCCATGACGGTTTGCCATCATCGCAGCGCGAGGCCGAGATGATCGTCGCCCTGCGCGACCTCGTTCGATCACAACCCGACGAGGCCGCGAAGTTTTTCCTCGAGGTGGCCGCCGTACTCGATGAGAATGAGCGCAAACTTGCGCCGTCGAAAGTCATCACCATTTCGTCGCCGGAGATAACTCCACCGAGGGAGCTGCAAATCAGCAAGGTCATGGTGATGGAAAAGCAACCGGAGGAAAAGCGGCGCTCCATTGCGGACGAGATGGCGGACTACATGGAGTATCGGAGCAAGGTCTTCCTGGCCCTGGTCTCGGTCCTCGTCGGTGAACCGAGTGATTTCAGTGGTGGCGCGTTCTCTGTCTGAACAGCGGAAAAGAGGCCGAACAGCGACTGGCGGCAGACGTGCGAGACCTGTGGAAGACCCAACTCGTCTTCTTCCTCTCCTGTCTCGGCTTCATCGTCGGCGTCGGCAACGTTTTCCGGTTCCCCTCAAAAGTCTACGCCAACGGCGGAGGTTGTCTTGAGCCTTTTGCCGTCGCAAGAGCCACATCATCTAGGCACCTTTTTCATCCCATACACCGTGTGCCTGGTACTATTTGGCCTTCCCATCGTTTTCATGCATCTCGCCATTGGCCAATATTCCGGGCTGTCTGCGAGCGGCGCCTTCTGGAAGCTGATGCCCATCGCTTCCGGTCGGTGGTCCGCTGCTAGTTCACATGAAAATCGCCTAGGAATCGGTTGGGCGTTGGTTCTGCTCGCCGTCCCGGTGGCAATCTACTACAACATGTTGGTGGCCTGGTCGACGTACTATCTTTGGCAAGCAATTGGCGGATTGGCACTGGGCAATCCTCTGCCCTGGGACAACTGTCGACCGGGTTATTCTGATGGAAATGACGATGAGCATTCAAAACTTAGAATGGACTCGAGTGGCCGCGAATAACAGAAGCAGACATTGCTGTGAGCTTCACGATCTGGTTTGTTTCAACTCCACGGGCGCCATTTCGTCTACGGAAGCCTATTTCCAGTAAGGTTCACCGTTTTCAATGCGAAATTACGAAAACGTAAAAAGCTACGAGGTCCTGAATGAGACGTCCATCTTTGCGGGGAACTTCAGTCTCGGCGAGATGCAGGTTACACTCATCATGACAGAAATAGAGCAGCGCCATATTTTCAGGGCCACCTGGTTTTGGCCCTCGCCATCGCCTGGCTTTTCGTCTTCATTGGCGTCTGTCGAGGAATCGGCTCCATCGGATCCGTGGTTGCGATCACTTCTACGTTGCCATACCTTCTTGTAAGCCTTTCACCGGAGCGTCGTTTCAAGGTCGTTCCACCCTTCAGCTATTCGTCCTTCTCCTTCGCGCCGTCTCCATGCCTGGGGCCGGCGACGGTCTCGCATATCTGTTTACGGTTGACGGGGCAAAGTTGTGGTCTCTACAGGTATTTCCCGATCCTCTTCTTTGCATGTAGACTTCTTTGCAAGATCTGGCGTGACGCTGCGGAACAAGTGTTCTACGAGCTGGGCATCGACGCGGGTCCCCTCATTTCGATGGCCTCCTTTTCGAGGTTCCGGAATAACATCTACCGAGACGCCCTGCTGCTTGTGCTCATGTAACGACTTTCACAGACGGAATTCAAGTGCTTTAGAGATGCGCTTACGTCCCTTGCCTGCGGCGTCTTCATGTTCTCCGTCATCGGCTTCCTGGCGTTCGCCGAAGAGCGACCGATCGCCGACATCCTATGTCTGTTTTCGTGCGATTTGCGGTTTCATCCGGGCCGTTTCGGAACCGATCACTACCGAATGACCGACTAACTACGATTTAATTGATTCGCAAGCGCACAAACGAATTTCTATGCAATTTTCAGGCCACGACTCGCTCTATGTCGCCTTCACCGTTCTCCCAGGACTATCGCGTTTTCTCGCTCGCGGTGCCCTCTGGGTGGCGCTCTTCTTCGCCATGCTCCTCGTCTTTGCGCTGGACGCCGAGTTTGCATGGTAGTCGTCGCCGCCGCCGCCGTGCTTGTCGTGGTGTAAAACCAGAGAAGTTTACAGGCTTGAGATGCTCGCCTCCTCACTGCTCTACCAGTTCGGCTGGAGGGATAAGCACGTTGAGAACCGGATCTTGGCGGTGCTTTGTATCGCAGGATTTTGTTGCGGTCTCCCTCTATGTGCGCAGGTTTGCTCACCCTCTCTTCTTCTTCAGGGGGTGGCTAATTTCGGATGTTCAGGGCGGCATCTACCTCTTCCACTCGATCGAGAATCTCAATGCGAACTGGAACTCGTTCTCGGTCTCACTTTTACAGATTGTGCTCGTCTGCTTCGCATACGGTATTGATCCTTCTGCGGTAGCATCATTTTAACGAACAAACGCGCTCACAGGTGTCGATCGTATCCAGGAAGATATTGGCGACATGCTTCGAGTGCCAAAGCTGGACGAGCCGCGGCTGCTGGGTGCTCGGGTGACTTCCCTCGCTTTTGTCTGCAGCATTCGCATGTAAAGATATCGATTCGACGACGCATTCGACACGCTGTTGGTCCTACGGGTGCCTACATTCGGTGGTCGTGGTGTCTGCTGTGTCCCGCCGTGTTGACGGTACTGTCGGTTTTCGTATTATTTTAAGCGCGTCTAGGCGTCTAGGAGCGGTTGCTCACTGTTTGGCAATTCGACCTGTTGACGCCACACTAGGAGCTGCTATCATTAGCGAATAGCCAATTCAATGCAGTCACATCAGAGCAGAGAGAGAGTGCCGGATGTATCCACACATCCCACGTTCAGGCGCTTTGCCTCACGTCCGCGTTTTCTTACCACCGTGTCCGCTTCGATGATCGACCCGTTCCTCTGGTTTACGAAAGTGTCGGCTGGGTCGCGATGGTCGGACCTCTTCTTGTCGTCCCGTTTACTGCTCTCTACGCGCTCTATGACGCTCGACGTCGAAACAAGGTTTCCAATTCACTTGTCACCACGATTCGGACGATAAGTTTAGCCCCTCTCCACCGTCTTCTCCACGGCCGAGTGGCGTGGCGCGAAACGACGCGAAAACGAGGCCCAGCCCAAGCATCCGGGTCGACAGATTGCGACGCCGCAAGCCATTGCTGGCGCGGAAGGCTATTATGCGGAATTGCTCGACGCCGATGACTATGAGCCGCCTGTTCAAAGGGGGCTTTCCGCAAGGAGACCCATTCGAATGGTAAACGCGGCAAAGCTGTGACGAAAACCGGTGTCATAGGTCCGTGTAACCGTCGCATCGTCAATGTACGGCGAAAGGCGGCGGAGAATCGCTGCGCAAGCGACTCAAAATGAATTCGACACACGAGGAATGAACGATGAATGGATGCAAACCGCTGTCGGTAATAGACAATAGCACTAATCGAATTACCAGTTTATGTTGCATTTTATTAGACAAGAGCGCGATCGGCGGCTCATCTACGGAGCCCACGACCGAGCAGCAGTCCTCGTCACGGCGCATCGATTTTGGTACGCGCTGTGATACAGGCTGTATCACATGAGACCGGAGGCCATTTCAGTAACCGAGCAGCAACAAATAAGCTCGTCCTCTTCGGTCGCAGCCAGCACTCCCGCCAGAGCCACCGCTGCGATGCTGATTCAGCCGGCACCGATCGTGGACACTTCGAGAAGTGAACTTCGTCATTCGTCTCATTTCAAACGCACACGTTGCTAGACGTTCTCATGAGTCCGTTTCCTTTCTCTGCTCCCGGCAAACAGCTATCGGGAGAGAGTGGCGGTGGCAGAAACGCGTTCGAGCTAAGCGACGCCGCCACGATCCGACTCGCAAAAAATTCCAAGTCGAGGAAGTGGTCCGAACAGGTGTCTTGCGTATCTCATAGCGTTTTTTGAAAGAAAACTTTATTTAGCCTCTCCCCTCCACTGCCCTCTTCAGACTGGCGTATTCGCCAACGTCGAGTTCGCTGCCGAGACCGACGAGTTTCAGCACGGTTTCCGCCGCAGCCGCCTATGGTATGTGGATATTCACTTCCCCGAAAGTTCTACCGTGTCTGTCTGCTTCTTCACTATCGCACACCACCCCTGCTGACATGATGGCGACGATTCTGGAGCCCTCGAGCTTTCAGACTTCAAGCCGGATCGCTACTCCATCTCCAACGACGAGGACGATGATGGCGACGACGAGTATGCCGACTCAAGCGGTGTCTCCGACCTTCGGAAAAATCTCTCCGGGGAAGAGTATTCCGATCAGCGGAAGCAACAACGCCAGCGAGTGTATTCCGCGTCGTCCGTCGCAACTGCGCCGCCCGTTGTTGGCAGAAGACCGCCGCCGAGGAGGGCGCCACCACTGGCGCCGATCGGCAGTCATCAAGGGTCATCGTCGTCGTCGAAGAGGTAGCCGCACTTGGATGCAGTGTCGTGATCGATCGGGCTCATTCGCCGGTTGGTTGGCATCGTCTCGCCGTATCGGTTCGGTTAGCCGTAAGCACACCGGCATATCAGACAGTCTATTGAACTATACGCATGGACGGAGAGCAATTGGGCAATATCCACTTCTAGACGTCGCAGCACTCGCACCTATTCCGACGCTCTTCAGGCGGCCCTGCGTGCAAGGCGTGCTCAACTGAACGCGCTTCACGAGGGTCTCGCCATTTCGCGCGATGATCGATTACAATTGTCTGAACATTCAGACGCCCACCTCGAGCATCAAGGCACGGTCGTCGCGAAGAAGCCGCCCATCCTGATGACCAACCAAGTTGCGGCGGCGGTGACCACTTCGTCGTCTTCTAGTCAGCGGGTAACTTGACATCTTGCATATATGACGATGATGATGATGATGGAAATTGACTGTCTGAACGCGCAGGAGTCCTCGAGTCGACTCAAGCGTCCGACGCCGATCGTCGCGCCATTGGAAAAGGCGAAGAACGTCGAGGAAAGTGCCATGTGACATTACATACTATCATCGTCGTCTATCTATTCATTCATCATTCGGAAGAAAGCAAAGCGGGATTGTCGTCTCTTAGGAGTTGACATGCACCATTCGAACACAATGTTGAGCACTTGGCACCTCATGGTCACTAATCGGCCGGACTGTGGACATTTCCTGTTCGTTCGTGCTCGTCTCCTCGGGCGCCGAGCGAGAGATGGAATTTCTTCCCTTATTGCAGACAAGGAAAGAGACGGTGTCTAGCGTGAAAAAGCCTGCGTCTCCTATAGATGGGCGGTATGTTGTGTCTGTGTCTGCGTCTGTGTCTAGACTTGGGGAACGCGTTTTGTTCCCAGCGCTCTCGCCAATTGCATATTCTCTCTCTCTCTCACGTTTTCAGATATACGCAAAACATGTCCCTCCGCTTCGTCTCGGTCGATCGATCGGTCAGTCGGTCGGTCGATCGGGCAGGGGAGGGAGAGGAAGCCTGCGCATTTGAGGAAAGAAGGGAGGGGGAGGTGCGGCGGCGGCGGCTGCTTCTGCCACTGCCGCTGTACAAGCCGCACTGCGCACTCTCACTTGTTGCGCGCGCGCGTGTGTGTGCACGCGCAACCGCACGCGCATCCTCTGCGCGCTTTCCGTCGTCGTCGTCGTCGGCGTCGGCGTCGTGCGCTCGTCGTCTTGCTCTGACGTGCCACTCCCGTCGTCGTCGTCATCCGTTCGTCTGTCCATTCGTCGTCCAACACGCGTCATCGCTCGCCGCCATCCCGCGAGTGAGGAGTGCGCGCACGCTCGCAATCCCGCTTCGTTTCACGCGCTCGCTCGCCACGGCGTTCGGTTTCGATGCGTACGCCCATCTCGCCTGCAGAACGTCGCACTGCGCACGTTCGGCCGACAAACAGCGACGGCGATTCATGTCATCGTCGTCGTCTCTCTGATGATTCGAATTTGCAATTCGCCCGTTTGGTGTGCTTCGTGCAGCGCCGCCGCCACTCCGACGACCGATCGAGGTCGTCGTACCCGGCGGCGGCTGTCACAGACCGCGAGAGAGAGAGAGAGAGAACATGCACAGATGCTGGCAGACGTGCGCATCTTCTCGCATTCCCTGGCAGCGCCGGAATGCGGGCGACTTGTCTCTCTTGTCGGTCGGTGGCATTCGTTCCGTCCCCGTTCGCCGTTCCTGTCCATCCCTCGCGGAATATCCACCCACTCGAGGCGTGTTGGAGTAACGTGCGCGTTTCGTAGATCACCCGCCCCCGAGATGTCCGCCACCGTGGCGTCCGCTGCCATACGAAGCGGCCGCGCAGCTGCGAAAATCGCCGAGGTTTCCGCCTCGAGAACGCTTCGAATTGCTTCCCTAGAATCACCACGTTCTCTACACCCCTCGGCACCAGGAGTTTCGTGCAGCGCTCGGACAGGTCTGTGAGCACGACGGTCTTACATCATATCACACTGATGACCATCGTCAGTTCATCGATCGAACCATCAATCCACACGTCGACGCCTGGGAGCGTGCCGAACGATTTCCCGCTCATGAGCTGTTCTCTCAACTCGGCACACTCGGCGTTTTCGGGATCAACAAGCCGACAGGTGCTTCAACCATTGCATATGTGTATGCTGAGACTTTGAATTCGCTCTTTTAGAGTACGGCGGGCTGGGACTGGACTTTAGCTATTCCGTAGCGGTGGCCGAGGAAATGGGTCGAACTCGGTGCGGCGCAATTCCAATGGCCGTCGCGGTTCAGGTTTTTACACTGGACTATTAATCTTATAATGGCCGTATGACAGTCGGACATGGCCACTCCTGCTCTCGCAGCATACGGCAGCGACTCGTTGCGTCGCTCCTTTCTCGAGCCAACGCTGCGCGGGCACCTGGTCGCCTGCATCGGTGTCAGTGAGCCGCACGCGGGCAGCGATGTGGCTGGTATTTAAACCGTACGAAGCGGCGACAAAATTGACACGAAAAGCGATTACGACAAGCGCCCGACGCTCGGGCGACGATCTGATCATTGACGGGTGCAAGACCTGGATCACGAATGGCTATCAAGCTGACTGGGTCTGTCTGCTCGCCAACACGGTTCCCGGCGCGCCCGACCATCGAAATAAGAGTCTGATCTGCGTCCCTCTCGACGCAAAAGGCGTACATCGTCCGCCGCCAATTCGAAAGCTTGGAATGATGAGTTCGGATACGGCGCAAATGTATCAGTTCATAGCAGGATTTCGTGAAACACTTCCCACTATTTTAGCCACTTCGACGGCGTGCGTGTTCCCAGAACGAACGTGATCGGCGACGAGGGACGTGGGTTTCTGTACCAGATGGAGCAATTCCAAAACGAGCGACTCGTCACGGCGGCTGTTTGTAAGAACGTTCACCCGTTTGGAAATTCAATAAAAACAGTACTGGAACCAATGGAACGCCTCATTCGTCAAGTCATCGACTACACCCGTGAGCGAAAGGCTTTCGGCAAGCCGCTAATCGATAATCAGGTCATCCCGAGGGCATCTTTTCAAATTCCAAAACCGCTTTAGGTCATTCACTACAAATTGGCCGAATTATCGACCGAAATCGAGGCGACTCGCTCACTTCTCTACCGCGCCGTGCTGGAGCGCGAGACTGGTACGGAAGATTTGTCGGCTTGCAATATCTACGACAAAATAGGCACGAATGTCACCCGGCTCGCGAGTATGGCAAAGCTGAAAGCTGCAAGACTCGCTCGCACCACGACGGACACCTGTCTTCAGGTATCGATCGGTGGAAGTTCCCCCGTCAAAGTCCGCACATAGTTCTTCGGCGGCGTCGGCTACACGTGGGAGCACGAAAGTTCACGATTCTTCCGCGATTTGCGGCTTCACTCCATCGCCGGTACGAGCCTTGCATAATCGTATGCAGGGAAATTCAGCCGGATGCGACGAGGTGATGCTCTCGATCGTGTGTCGCTACATGGAGACGTTGCCCAAGGACTAGTCCATCGATCGATTCGTCTTGTAAGTATGCATTTCAACGATTGTGCATTATGATTTCCTATGGCAATGATGATGATGATGATAAAACATGTCGATATCTGCTTTACTCGATTGTATTCTTGATCTGCGCACACGAATGAGGTGTAGTAAATTCGTGTCCTGTCTCCATCATGAGTCTTCTCCGTGAATGAATGTGCTCCTCCGCGAGCAGAGATGGCGACGTCGGAACTGGTCGGAGATTGCGCGCGCGCGCGTGCTCATGTTTTGCCCTCGCAAGTCCCCTTCCTCTCGGAGTCGCCTCCTCTTTCCCCGGCCGGCGACCCGCTGCTCTTCGTCTCATGGACTCGGCATGGACCCATCCCTCCTTCTTCCTTCCCTCGTCAACCTGCTGCTCCTCGTCCCGTTCTCCCATCCCATCCTGAATGCCTCTCGTCCTCCTTCCGGTCTCGTTGCCATCCATCCTCCACGCGTGCGTCGCTCGAAAGCATTTTCATGTTGTGCGCCGTGCCGACAACAAGACATGACGTCCCTCGGATCCATCCATCCGGGACGGGTGTGTGGTGGTGTGGGGATCCTCATCCTCCTTCCTTGTCCTCTTCTTTTGCCCTGTCCGGTTAGCGTGAGTAGGAGCGCGAGCGATGACGGTGCGACGTCGAACGATGATGGTACTTGGGCGAGCCGCAAATTCACAGTTCAGCATCGTTTTCAGCGCAAAGATGGCAGTACCGTGAACGTCCACGCGAACGATCCCCGCTGTCGTAGCCGCGCGGCGAGCGGGAGCGGGAGCGCGAGCGCGAACGGTCGCCGCCACCGCCGTAGTGCGCGTCAAACTTGAGGCGCACGTAGGCGGTGTCGCCCTGGAAGCACCACGGAAACCCGATGGATCATCACGCGAAGGGGGAAAACGCACCTCGTGCGACCTGAACTTGGTGTCGTCGAGCTTGCGAACGGCGCGCTGCGCGTCGTCCTCGCGCGAGAATTCCACGAAGCCAGTGCCGTCGCGATTGACGTCCGCATGACACATCTGCGAGTTATGATCGATTGTAATACACTCGAATAAAATGCTCACGTCGCCGCCGATCGGTCGGAAGTGGTCCTTGAGATCCTGCCAGGAACCGGAGCGAGGCAAGCCCGAGACGAGAACGCGGTAGCCGCCACGACGCATCGACTCGCGTGCTCGAGAGCGGTCGCTAAGATCGAATCGAGACTAGTGAGAAGGCGAAACTGAAACCGATCGTCGTCGCCGTAGATCGGCCGTCCGCCGGCACCACGGGGACCGACGCCGCGCGGAAATTCGACCCGAAGCCGGGAACCGTCAAAGTCGTAGCCGTCGCGACCGCGGACCGCGTCCTCGGCGTCGCTAAATTCGGCCGTTGCAAAATGCTCTAAAATGAATAAAACCGCAGATCCTCGAACTCGACGAAGGCGAACGCGGGCGGTCCCTTGCGGTTCTTGACGTCCACCATCAGGATACGACCGTACCTGGAAATTGGAATTCGAGAGATTTCCCTTTCTAATTGGACTTCTGAAAGAGGGACTCCAGGTCGCGCTCGCGCACGTCGATCGGCAAGTTGCCGACGTAGATGCGCGCGCGGTTGTTCGCCTTCGACAGGCTCATGTCGGTACGCGCAAAACCGCTGTAAATACCCATTGATCTACGAAAAACTCGCTCCGGTGACGCAAAACAAGAACAAGTGCGCCCCGGCGCAACAGTGGAAAACGCAGTCGTCAGTAAAATGAACCCTGGCGTTGTAAGTCGACAATGGGGCACCCCTCACAGTAGTCCTTTGTATTTTTCGAACGCCGTTTTCCCCTGGTTTGTCTTGTCTTCTTCCTCTTACATTGTTTGAAGGGATCCTGTTGTTTCCCCCTTCTTGGGCAATATCTCGCCCATTCTTTCTCCAGTTTCATATTTCCCTTCTCTGTCTAGACATTCCTTCCACCTGTCGACCATCTCGTCTTTCTCCTCTTCCTTTTTGCCCGTGTTTCCTCGTTGTCTCCCCTGCCCCTATGTCCACAGTCTGTGCCAGCCTCTTTCGTCCAATGCTTCCTTCCTCCCTTCTTTTGACACCGCAGACAGGGCGTGTAGTACGTGATGGGCGGTGCACTGTTGTTGACTTTGAGAGGCATCAATTGGTAAACAAGTCTGCAAGGACAGGCTACTTCTCGTTGTATAATCTTCACCGCGAACAGCGGCGCCCCCGTCGAGACAAAACCGTCGAGCGAGGGAGAGTCTCACGTTTTGCGCTGCGCACGGGGAACACGGGTCGGTACGAAGAAGGCGTCAGTTGGCCTGAGAAAGTCGAGCGTCCGAGAGAACATTTCCCGCTCCTAACACGCTTTTCTCGAGTATTTACACAGCCAGTCAGGGACGTGTCTCGTCCGAGTTTCTATGCGATGCTAGTTGCAGACGGATGAAACCGTCCACTTGCGTCTCGCCATTGATAATTGAATGGCGAGGAAAGGGGAGGGGCTCAATCCTCTTCGCCGTCTCCAGTTGGAACTTTCGAGTTGCGCGCTTGTCGTTGAGTAGCTCGACTTAGTTGTTTTAGAAATAGAAACAATCTCAGACTTCCTCCCACTCACACCCCTGTACGTAGGTCCCCTGTCAACGATAGACCCACGCCATTTGCGTACACTTGCAGTTCATCATTGCATTCTCTTCACAGTTGCCGCTGCTGCCGCCGCCGCACTTGACTTGCTCTCTCTCTTGCAAGCACGTCACGCCGCGTGACCAGTGCTGGCGCTGCGGCGAGGCGGAAGAGAGAGCGAGACAGACCCTGTGCGCGCCCTGCTCCCTTCCTCTCTGCTGTCACAGTCGCCGTCGCAGTCAGGCTGCAAAGAAGAATGCGACGGTCACGCGCGCGCCTTCGCACACACACAGTGCAGCAGGTCGCACGCGCGCACACACATATATTTGCGGCATTCTTTCGCGCGCGCACGCGCGCTCTCTCTCTCACTAGTGGTTGGAACGTCGCCAAGAGTTGCCCCTCAAACTTGGATTGGGTGAAAAGGATATGTCAATACCGATTGAGCAGTGAGCGCAGACCGCATCAAACATGTGACCTTACGATTCGTGCGCCCGCTAGCCGCTGCATTAGTTTGCCTCCTATGTCTGCATATATGGAACACGAAATGCGCAAAGCCGCAAGGATGCACAATCTAAGTCGACGTCATCAAATTGCGTCTCAGGAGGTCAGATACTCTCGGATCGGCACAAAACGGCAGTGGAGGGGGGAGCGGAAAGATACATGCTGCTATGCGTAGTGCAGTTGCTAGCAGCGCGGACCCAAGACATCGCAAGACCCCGCATCTTCTTCTCTCTGCTCCATGAACTTTGAGTTACGATGCGTCAGAAAGTGAATGCTCTCCGATGAGAGCTCCAACGAGGCGGTGCATCGTTGCCACCTTATCTTGCGCCCATATTACCGCAGCATGATGCAGCGAAAGATCGGTTCGCTTTACCCAGAACACGCGTCACCGTCGTTGTTTGCTCTCGTGATTTAACATCAACCTACCCTATCGGCAATTGCGCGCATTGAAACCAGTGCGAAACGCGCTATAAGCGAGATCCACCGAAACGGCCCCGCTCGGCGCTGGCTGTTCGATTTCGCTCCTGACCGTGCAAGTTTGTCGAATCGCCATCCCATCCGGCTCGCAAATCGATCATCCATCATCATATTCAAATGCGCTTGCACGCGTATTCCGCGGACGACTGTGCTGTGCATTGGTGCGTGGTTGCCGCGCACGTGCACCCGTGCGCCTCTCGCAGTGTGCCCTCCCCCTGCGCGTCCGTTAATTATTGATCGATCGATTGACTGCCCGCCTGCCCGCTTGCTTGCCTGCTTGCCTGCCTGCCTGCCTGTGTCGTTCGACCACCCGCCTCGTCTCGTTCGCTCGCCGCTTCTTCTTACGATTGGCACGTAGGCAGCTGCGCGCGCGCGCGTGCGCACGCGTACGCGCCCTGACCTGCTTTCTCGTCTCTATCCCCGCGCACGTCGCACTTCCCCCTGCTGCACTTCCCCTCTCCTCCGTCACCCTAATTCGTCGGTGCGTGCGTGCGCGCGCGGGGGCGTTGTTGCTTCTCCGCGCGCGCGCGCACGGTGGTGACGACGACGACGGCGACGAGATGCACTGCTCGCGCACGGCGATGGTGTTGCAAATTTGGCACGCCATCTACATAATTGGTCGTTGTGCTGACCCGCCACCACCACCACTACCATCGAGTGCCTACCCCCTTCTTCCCCTCTCCCGCATCTCGGACTTTGCTCTCTGCTCAGCTAGCCTTGCCAGCGGTCTGTCCTGGACAGATCGCCTCCTTCTCTCGCACCCCCCCGGCCGTGCAGCGCTGTGCGAGCGGGAGGATGTTTGTGCGCTCCGCCTTGCCGGGGGTATTCCCGACCTCGCACGCACCCAGAACGACCTCGCGCGCGCGCACGCACGCACGACGGACGGGAGAGGGAGAGGTGCTTGCCTCCTGGCTGCTTGACTGTGCTAGCTTGGTGCGCTAGCACCGATCGTGCGCGAGAGAGAGCGCGCGCGCTGTGCAAATGCCGTCGTTTTTCAAATGTACAGGGAAAGGATTTCGCTATATGGGCTGACGCGCGAACCGATGCTGCGAGTGCTTTGGCCGCCGCCGTCGCCGCAAGCGCTCCCGAGCAAGAGCGTATGCATTGCACGCTGTGCACGTCAACTTCACTTCCCCTCGCGAGTTCTCTCTACCACTTTTTGGCTCCCACTCGCGTGATTCCCCGCGCGTAGGTGTCCCCCACTCACTCGCTCACTATGGCGTCTTACCGAGAAATCTTCTCGGCGCAGACGCACAGTGCAGTATAGTACCCGGAATTGGCATTGCACACGTAGACGAGAAGGCACCGTCTTGTCGTCGTCGTCTTCTTCTTCGATCGACTCTCAATCATTGTAAAGTCGTGCGAAGTGCGACACATTGTCAAGTTTGCAAGACCAAGATTACGTGCGCCCCGGTGCCATATCGACCCGTGCCACATGTCCGCTCGACTTCAATTTCAAAAATGACGCAAATCTTGGTGCAAGTTGTTGCAGGACCCCCTGTTGTCCGCTATGATGTGTTGCAGCGATTATGAGCGAACGATCTCAACCTTTCACACGTTGAAACGTTCGCATCCCCAACGCGTGCGTCCACTAACTTCGTACTGTGCTGAATGACTGTATGTATGTGTGTGTGTGTGTGTGCGCGCACTAGCACTGCATCTTGCCTCTTTCAAACTCGCCTCCCCGGCGTTGGGTCGGTGCCAATAGTGCGGAGTACGGTGCGCGTGTCCACTCGCTCACTCGATCAATCTGTCCGGTGGGAAAGCGCTTCACTGGTTGACCCACAGCTGCGCGGCGGCGACAGCGACAGCGACGTCATTGCTCTTGGTGAGACCACCGCTCGCGGGCGACGGCGGCGGCAGCAGCAGCAGATCTGGAGCATACAGCAGCAGCAGCAGCAGCAGCGAGAGCGCGTACGCACTACAGTGAACGAGTGTGTGCGAGCAAGCACGCGATAACGATCGATTATGGTGACCATCTCTGACGAGTAGCTCTTAGGATCCGACCAGTCAGAATGTGACACTGTCGGATTCCGTGCGAAACCCCCTTTCCCTGAGATGTAGCAGCATCTGTTCGATTTGCCTGTCGATGAGCGCGTGCAGTGCTGCAAACGCTAGAATCCTTTCAAAAGTTCGTTCCTGTAACCGACGATACGAGACGCGTGTCGCATTGTACTGTCCAGGCGGTGGACCGTGTGCAGATCCCGTAGTTGGCTCGCAATCAAGTCCGCATCGACGTGACACGTCGGAGTGTCCACTCGAGTGAGTCAACCCTTCCGAAGAGCGCACAATAGAGGACGTCTAGTATCGTGAATGATACGTCACTTATATGGCGTGGTGGTCACCGATGGCTCGCAGCTCCGCTGTGGTACGACTCGAAACGGGTTTTCATGAAGCGGTCGTGTGCTGCCTAAGGAGAGAAATCACGCGTGTCCGCTCTCTCTTTTGCAACTTTTCTCAAATCGTGTGACGTCGTTTCGCATCGAATCCCCGCATTCTACTCGTACCGTATCGTCGCTGCGTAGGTTTCGCGGTTTGTTGCACTTTCCAACAGCTCTCTGCGTGCTGCACCGTACTCTTCCGCGTCTCCTCGGCGCCCAATCCCGTCTTGAATGACCATCACGCATGCACACACGTACTACCGTGTGCCGCCGCCCCCATTTGAAACATCCATCTTGGCGTCTCTCTCTTGGCATGTAGCCCACTTTATTCGGCTTCGTCCCTTCTAATGAAAGCAGCGCGCTACTCGTTCCTTCTCGTCCTCCGTTAGATGAGCAAACAGTAGAGTGTGTGTGTGTGTGTCCTTTCCGCGTTCGCCTCTGCCTCCTCCTCCTCCTCTTCCTCCTCATCCTCCTCCTTCCCCTCCTCCTCTTTCTCGTGCAACTCACGCACTTGCCCCGCACAGCTGCTATTGACAGCGCTCGTCGCGCCGCGCCGTGCCGTGCCAGGGGCGGCGGCGGCGGACGTGGGAGGGAAGAGAAAAAAGCGCTGCGCCACGACGTCCTGCTCCACTTCTCCGCACTCTCTCGCTCGCTGCGAACGTACACTGTTTGCACGAGCGGAAGGACAGTCATGGGAGACCGCCACAAGATAGAAATGATCGAATGTTGATCGAATGATGTTCCTTCTTCGATTTGCAATACCCCACTTGTTCCCTGTGTGTGTCAAGACGGGGTAGGAGAGAACTCTCCGATGGAATCTTCATATCCTAGCGCGCACTGATTGATTCGCCTAGTGTTCCGTCGATCGCGACTGCGGTGGATGAGCCGCGTCGAAATGTGCGTGCCCGCGCGGCATATCTTATCGAATCCTGTTGTTTCACATCTCATTGAATCTGACAATCCGCATCGCCTGGCTGTCCTATCTGTATTGTGTGTGTGTGTGTGTGTCGCCTCTCTTATCATGGCACGTCATCATCATTCGTGCTCAGAGAAAGTTTTTGTCGCAATTGCATTACTCGTCAGCTTCCTCGTCCCCTTCTTCAAGGCACAGAGCTGTCATCGTTCTCCAGCTCCAGCTGAAAATAGTCGGCCAGTCTTTGTTTGTCACCAAAGCATGTGCTGTTGAAAGACCCTCTTTCTCTCTATGTCTAGCCGCCCCTAGGGCCCGTAGAGGCGCCGCCCACAGAGAGAGAAATGTCACGCAGAAAGTGCAGCGCACCCGCCGCAGCCATCCATTCTTCTCCCTCTCTCTCTCCTCTCTGCAAACGCGCGTTCACTGGTCGCCTCGAGGCGGTCAACGAGCATGTCGTGCTCGCGGCAAAGCTCCTTACCCGTTGACCGGAGGGGGAGAAGAAGACGACGAGCAGGGGGATGTAGATAGACGTGTGCACGCGAGCGGTACGGTCTGCAAAAGGAGGCGATCGTCCTCTGTTTGAACGAGGCCGAATGCGCATGGGAAGCTGTCGTTCCCCGTCGCTGTCGGACGGATGTGCGGAGGACGCGCGCGCTACATCGTTCACCTGAAAATGTGAAGCGTTTTGGGCTCGCTCGTCGTAGTCCCTTCTTCTGACTGCGCACTTCTCGCTCTCTCTCTCTTTCGATGATATCTCCACAGCGTCCAGTCGTCTGCTTCTTCTGTGGTCGTGTCGTCGAGCGACGTGTGTTTCACAACGCGTGAATTGATTGTGGGCATTGGTCGCCGCATTCCTCTATCGTTACAACCGCCGGCAACATGACATCAAGGTCGCTGACGTGGCGAATGCGCATCCTCTTTGGCGATTTGAGTTCCTGTTTCTCTCGACTGAATGTTTGTTCCTTGTTTTCCGCGTTCCAAGTGCCCTCCTTTCTGAGATCCTTTCCGATCGCCTTCTCCTTTTTTCAGCTCCTCCATTCGTGTCGTCCTTCCTCCCGTGTTCGGATAACCTTTTCCCGCTCGTTGTTTTTCCCCACGCTCGTGTGCATGCGTGTTCCTGCCCTTTCCTCTTGGCCAGTCGCCAACGCTCGCATCACACGTGCCCACCCCCCTCCTCCTCCTCGTCCTCCTCCTCTCGCTCGCTGTGTCACGCGCCCGCCGTCCCTGCGCCGGTCGGTGGCAGGCACCGCAGCGCCGCCTCCATCTCTCTCTCTCGCTCTCGCTCTTTCTGCAGCAGCAGCAACAGCCAAAGCCGTGCGGCGGAGGCGGAGTTGCGACGAGGAGAGCGTTCTCTCTCTCTCTCTCTCGGCGCGCTGACACAAACAACGCGTTGCACTCTTTCTGCGTCCTCTCCTTCCGAGCTAACCAAACGAGGGTGGGACCAAGGAGCGACGCAAAGGAGGAGAAGCTCCTAACCTTTCAAATGTCACGTATGCACGGGTTTGACCTTTTCATCTTACCATCGTCTTGTGTAGAAATATGCCGAGAGAGATGGGTGTAGAGGAAGTGTGATGGGTGCACATATGCATGCCCCCCCCTTCGATGTCAGCCTTGTTCGTCCGCTCTCTCTCCTCTTGACCTTTTCCCGTTTCCTGCAATTGGCCGAGACGTGAAGAGTTTCGGGCGAAAAGAAGAAGAGGAAATTGTGAGAGCGCATATAGATCAATTCATGGGAATGTCGATTATCTATGATTGGCCCCAGCCCAATTATCGTTCGCTTCCTTTCCAATTCCCCTCCCTCTATCGAGTGTTTTCTACCCTCTCTTCCGCCGTCGCTTTTTCCGTGTTGCACGACCTTGCGAGTGAGCGAAAAACGACTGCACGCTGCTGTGCTCTCTCACATCGCGTTCGCTCGCTCGTGGCCTTGCCGCTTCTGCCGCGCCTCCACATTGCGAGAATAGTGAGAGGGGGAGACCTCGGCGTGTTCTTTCTCGTTTAAAATCAATGCACATATACCTCTCTCTTCCTCTGTTTGCGTGCCAAGACAACATAACGACTTGCTCGCTCGCTCGCTCGCTCTTTCTGCTTCTTTCCCTGCGTGCCCTTATCTCTCTCTCTCACTGGAACGGCATCGCAGCAAGCACTACTCGTGAGAGGGCGCGGGCGCGGGCGCAATCGATCCCTTCTCTTGGCACCGCGGCACC
>JACMII010000113.1:0-11626 GCA_014805405.1 Bunonema sp. RGD898 | reverse complement strand
GGCATCGCAGCAAGCACTACTCGTGAGAGGGCGCGGGCGCGGGCGCAATCGATCCCTTCTCTTGGCACCGCGGCACCATGGCGCCCGCTTGCCGGCCCCCATGTGACCAGCAGAGGCGCAGAATTTCACCACACGCACGGGGAAAGAGTGCGTACGTGACGTGGAGCAGGGGGAGGGGCAAATAGCGCGCCGCCACCGCCGCCGCAGCAGCAGCAGCGTCAGGAGTAGGTCCTTATCATGGTCGGTTGGAAAGCCGAAATTGTGGGTGTCCCCCAGTGTAGAGACGTCTCCAGAGAGCCTGTGGCCCCTTCGTGTTTGTACGACGCGCCTGATCCTGTGCAGGCGATGTGCCATTTCGGAGATGTGCAGAGAGATTTATTCGTTTACTACGCACGTATGACGTCTGGAAATATGGCTCTTAGTCAATTAGGCGAGATGCACTATCGGTGCAGCACGCACACACACACACATGCGTCCCCAGTTCGAGTGTCCCAGATTTGGTGCTACGTCAAGTCCCTGCCTCTATTCGACTCTGCGGGGGTTGCAACCAGATTTGCAAGCCGAATCTTTATTCATCAACACAATCGTATGTGCACATTTAGGCGATTGACGAAGTATCCGTCCTATGCATTCTCCCACCAAATGATGATGACGTGCGAAGTAGCACTTTTAGCCGATCATGTTTGTCCCGACTTGTGTCGTCCCTCGATCCCACCACCTATGCGCTCGTGTACACGCGTGCGTGCGAAACGTGGCTTGACGTAATACCGCTCAGATTTTCCCAGCTCCCCCCGTATTCGCCATGCGCCGTGTGGCAGAGCAATATCCACTTTCGGCCTCATCCAAAGTGTAGTGACTCCTTGCAGAGGCGGGTAGCAGCGGAGCGCGGCGGCCTACTCCACAGGGCGTAGTTTCTGCTCGTCCGGCTTGGCTCTCATCTCTTCGCGCACTATTTATCCGCCTCCTCCGCACATATACTCTTCTGCTACAAAGGCGAGTTGAGCGAGCTCCGATCTGTTGGGCCTTTGGTCTTGTCCGGCCGGCCACCTCGTCGGTTCCCTCCCGATGAGCGACGAAGGTGTGATTGCAGGTGCGCACCCGCCGGTCGCCGCGCCGCACCCGCCGTCAAGATAGCGTCCTCCAAGGTTTACTCGTCGTTGTTATCGTCCTCATCGTCGGCGACGGCCTACCCGCCGCATCACCACTACTACCACACCAACAACAATAATAGCAACGGCGCAAGTGCGCTGATGGCGCCTCCGACCGGCGGCCAGAACACGACTTCCGCGGCACTTGGTATGTTAATTCGACACCCCCCCCCCGATTACCCTGTGTTCGGCGAAGTGCAAGTGCACGAGGACGGTACGGTATCCGCTCCGAGCAACTGTGAGATTGAGTTAGCCTGACACACATTCACTAGTGAGAATTGGCGTATTTTCCCGAGTTAGAAGAAGGTGCGTGTGCCGATTTGCGATCCGAACCACAGCAACACATCGACGACAGTCGAATCGTCGTTCAGTAGCGTGCCCACGATGAGACGATTGAATGCAGGCTACAACATGTACGGACCACTGGGCGGTCCGAGAAGTTACGGCGGCAACGGAGGTGGCGCCGGCGGCGGAGGCGGTGGCTCTCTGACCGGCTATGGAAGCAGCAACAACAACAACAATGCGGGCGCCTATGGCGGTGGCGGCGGCGCAACGTCAAGATTGGCTGCTGCGGCGACTGCCGGCTCTGGACTCGGCGCTCCGCGACGCGGACTGCACGGAGCGTCGCATGGTGGCTACGGCCAGGTGAGGGCGTGTGTCGCCGCGTGAGCCTCATCGGACTCGGGGGTGGTTTCACATCATCGTTCGATGGGGATGGATGGGACAACGTGAGAAAATGAGTCGGCTGTTTTTTGTGCGCAACTCGAGTGGGAAGCCATCAGCTCGCCATCATCAACGGAAGAAGAGGACGGTTTTCAGGGGTCGCCCGACGGCCTCGCCTCCGGGCCTCAGCCGCTCTCGTCGACCAACCTCTACATCCGCGGTCTTGCCGCCACGTGCACGGACGACGAGCTGCGCGCCATGTGCGAGGAGTACGGCGAGATCGCCTCCACCAAGGCGATCACGGACAAGGCGAGCGCCCAGTGCAAGGGCTACGGCTTCGTCGACTTCACCACGCCCGACGCCGCCAGTCGTGCCGTCGAGGCGTTGGCAGCGCGAGGCATCCACGCCCAGATGGCCAAGTTGCAGCAGCAGGAGCAGGACCCCACCAACCTGTACCTGGCGAATCTGCCGAAAGACTTCTCCGAGACCTCGCTCGAGACCATGCTCCAGGACTACGGCATGGTGATCTCCACTCGAGTCTTGCGAAACCCCGACGGCACGTCGCGCGGAGTGGGCTTCGCACGAATGGACACGAAGGAGACGTGCGAACGCATCATCAAAGAGCTCTCGGGAAAGCCGGTGCCCGGCGGTGGCGGCGGCCAGAACCCTGCATCCGCTACTACGACGGACGGATCGACGACGAGCAGCGGCACTTCGCCGGCGCCCCTGCTTCTGGTCAAGTTGGCGGACACCGGAAGGCGTCAACGTCTGCAGCAGCAGCAGCAACAACAGCAGCAGCAAGGCCAGCAGGCGCATCAACAGCAACGTGGAAATGTCGCGGCGGCGGCAGCGGCAGCGGCGGCGGCGGGCCATCTCGGCGGGATGTTTGGGATGGACTACAATGCACTGCAGCAGGTTGGTGATGGTGGTGGTGGTGCGAGTGAGCCTGAAACATGATCGCGGTGCGCGCACGCCTTGCGCTCTGAAATTTTCGGAAATGTGAGCAGTATAGCGACGGGGAAGGGTAGAGGCGGAATTGGTACGTGGAATACGAGCGGCGGCCTCTATACAAAGAGGCCGGGATAGAGGATGAGAGTAGGAGCGCACGGGTGTTGCGTCGTGTGTTCGGTAACTCCTCTTTCATCGATTCCACTCGATAATCGTTGACGACTGGGGCGCGGGCGTATGTGAGAACTTGAAGGGTCCGTAAATCGCTAGTTTTGATCGACGACCATGAGCCGTAGTGCTGCTGCTACTGCATTGCTATTGCGAATAATAATAACAATAATAATAATGATGATGATCTTGCAGTTCCAACACTACTATCCCACCGCCGCTGCGGTCGCGAACGACTACCAACGTGTGGTTGCTGCTGCAGCAGCAGGATATGGCTATCCGTTGAATGGCGCCCAGGCTGCTGGCTATCTCATTCCCGGCCAAGCGACTCAAGGCCAGACTGGCGGCGGATATCTGCAGCATCATATGGGTAAGTGCGCGCGCGCGTTCACTTCCGCGTCACAACCTCTCTCTCTCTAGTAAACCCAGGCTACACGGCGGGCCACCACGAGCTGGCGGGACTCACTGGCGGACTGGCTGGACTGCAGCTCGGCGGTGGTGGAGCCGGAAATGATGGCGGAGCGGCGGGCTACGGCCAGCAGGTCGGTGACCAATGCTGCTCGACGAACGTTTCGCCCCCCGCGATCTAGTGCGATTGACGAGACTAGCAGTGCGCCGGCTCTAGCGTGTTACAACAATGCCGTTCTCTGTCTATAGTCCATCTCTAGCAATAAGGTCTAATTTGCGACGCAGCCTCAATTGCTATTCGCTCAAGTCTCTCGGAAGTGACGCAAGCACGCGGACCGGGGGATTTTTGCTGCGATTTTTGGTCACTCCTCATAGGTCGTTGCACTGTCTGTCAACAGACGCTCCCGTCGTGCTGCCCCCTAGCCCCACAGACACAAGGCGATACCTACCCCCGCTGCACTGCTTCGATCGATCAATATCGCAACGTCACCTTCCAGGCCTACGTCCACTACTCGGGGCATCATGGCGGCGCCGGAAACGTGGCCGGCAGCAATCCGCCCAACGCGGGTGGAGCCGGAAATGCGACCGCGAACGCGGCGAACGCGAATGCGAACCCTTCGTACCAGGGATGAGAAGAAGAGGAAGATGATGAAACTCTGCTGAAATGAGATAAATTACTGTACAGACACACCAAACACACAGATCCTGTTGTTTCTATTCTTTTCGCCCAACGTTGAATCGTCGTTCCGCATTATGCCTCCCACTCTGTCTGTCGGTCGGCTTTTCTTCTAATGACAAGATGTATATACGCACACAAAGGCAACTCTGCTCGTTTCCGTTCGTTTTCCAAAAACGTCATGCACTCAGACCTGCGAACATGTACATACAACAACAAGAACAACAACAGATGGAGAGAACCCCAACAAGACGAGGGAGGGCGACCATATCGCGCGACACGAACTAACCTGATAACACTGACTCTTATATAAGACAATTTTCCACTAATTGAACGTTCTCCATCCGCCCACCACGTCTCTTTGACCCACCACCAACAGAGCGCGACACCAAAAGAGCGAGGCGAACAAGGAGAAGAGAGCACGAATTCTTTTCGAGACTTTCTTGGATTTCGCACGGCGACATCACGCGAGGCGTTGATTTTTCGCCTCCGAAAACGATAAGAAAACGATGAAAAAGAGAGAGAGCGCGCGCGCGTAGGCACCGAGAAAGAAACGCAGATTGGAACCAGAAAAAACAAACAGACGAGAGAAGAAGGCAGGCGTTGGCCGAAGACAACGGACAGATAAGTAGGCAGAGAAAACAGCAGAGGTCAGAGACGCACAGATGACGATGATGATGAGGTGAGGATGAGAGAATGCGCTCCACACACCGACTGTTTCCTGTTCCGAATTGACTTCATGATGTGTGTGTTTTCCAAAATAACGCTGAGAGAGACAGAAGAAGCGCTGCTATCCTGTTGAGTTTGTCATCGTCCCGTCGGAGGCCCTCTTTTCTGCGGAGAGCCGTGTTGAAGGGAACTGAAGAAAACCCAACAAACAGACTGGAGACAAACACGAAGAGATGAGATGATGATGATGAAAATGGAGGAGTTAGATCGAGTGCTTCAATTCTGACTTGTCTCTGATGCGGCGGCGGCGTCGACGACGGTAGAAAATAGGAAGGCATCTTCTTTCGCTCGACATTTCGGGTTTGCTCGGCAACGCTATCTCTCATTCGCCATGTCTCCTTCTCGTTTCATTTCCCCTTGCCATTCGCCGAAAACGAATAAATCCTACGGGATTGCGTGGCACTACGATCAAACGCATCTCGCGTGTCTCAGGCGGCCATTATTTTTCCCGGGCGACCGTTCTGCTTCCACCTCGCTGGCTTTCGTATTCTTTGTCCACGGCCACTGGAGCCAGTGCTTTTCGCCCATCGCCTTACAAGAGAAGGCTCTCTTCACAGCCTCTTCTTAATGGCTCGCTCATTTTCGACATGGCATCCGTTTCACACAGCTAGCTAGACAGACCCCCACTCCTCTCTCGTGATTGTCGTTGTCGCAGGGCTCATATTCGCCCGCTCTCTCTCTTTGGTCAGCTCTGGCAATATGCCGGCACACTCGATATTTGCCGCCACACTGCCAGAGCTTTTACCAGAGCTCGGAATGTGAAGCGCTTTCCCGCGCCCTCTTTCAGTTGGCACACACGCCGCAGAGCTGCATCTCGCTGACGTAGATCGATGGCGCTGTGGCTTGGCTTCAATGGGCTGCGCCGGGCGCCCCCCTCTCTCCTTTCCTCTCCTCCCCTCTCGCGTGCCGCGGTGGCGTGTGGTCCTTTCCCACTTTCGCCATCTCCTTCTCCTCCTCCACCTCCTCCATCTCTCCCCCCTCCTCCCCCTCTGCCTCTCAACTTTTCGACAGCACCAAGAGGACTTGCGTACGCCTGCACACCTTCGCGTCTCCTGCCACCACTTGACACGCGTTGCCGCGAACTGCGCCGCTCGATAACGCGACGGGTGCACGTTCCGCCATAGTCGCGCGACCATACGCGTTTACTCTGAAAAAAGAGACTGAATCCGCTACTCAAGTAGTCGTACGCTCTGCTTCCTTTCGATAACTCTACATCGACAGTCCTTTCCGTCTAGCGTCATGTTGCTGTTTTCACTGTCTCTCAAGTCATCTGTATTTGTCAGTCGTCGCTTCTCGGCCTTGACAACAGCAGCACGGCAAGCTGTCTGTTGCTTCCTCTCTGTGGTCGTGCTCCGACAAAAGGGTGAGCGACAACATGTTTGCGTGGCTTCCCCTCCTCTCACAGCCTACCTCTCCCCCTATTTTGCCCTTACCACAATGGGTCATGAAATTTTATCCCCACCCCACTGCCACGATCGTCTACCAACCAATCTGGGCTGTAAACATCAAATGGCAAGGGAAGAGATCAGGATGGGCGACAAGGCGATCCTGTCCGAGATCCTGGAAGCGAGTCAACTGACGGATGCCTACCAGGATCTGTCAGCTAAGCGGATTATCAACGAGTGAGCAGACTGTCAAAACAATAACACGCGCGTCATGCATGACGTTCACAGGTTGAAGAACGTGAAGCGCGACGTTCAGCATTATCAGCGATTTGGAAACGAAGGGGACGACGCAATGGAAGGTGGATCTTCGCAACAGGGCGATCAGGAGCAGCAGCAACAGACGCCGAGCGCCGGTAATTAGAACACTTGTAATCATCTATTCAAATAGCAACGTGGCCATCCACTGGTGCATGTCACAAGTGGGAAAGCCCCGAGCAGGTGTCGCTGTGAAATCATACGATCGCCATGATGATGATGATGATGATGATCAGCCAATCAACCCGTTCAGGCGCACCATCCCAACTGCCACCCACCTTCACGGTCGATGAAGCCGTCGAGGCGCTCGGATTCGGCCGATTTCAACTCAAGTTGTCCCTTCTGACCGGATTCGCATGGGTAGCCGAGCTTTCATTTTCACCGTACAACAGCAAGGAACGCGTCTCTTATCAGATGGCGGACGCGATGGAGATGATGCTACTGTCCCTGCTGTCGCCCGCTCTGGTCTGTGAGTGGGGAATCTCGTCTATGCAACAAGCGCTCGTCACTACGTGCGTGTTTGCTGGTAGGCTACGATTGATTTACTTTTTTCCAATCTATCATCAGGCATGATGACGTCGTCCACGTTCTGGGGTCACGTCTGCGACAGATTCGGTCGAAAAACCGGACTTACTCTGTCTACGCTGACCGCTTTTTCAATGGGTTTGACCACCGTGAAAATCTTTCATTACAAAGATGAAAAGGCGCTCTGTCTGCGATCGCACCATCCTACAATGCACTACTGATGCTTCGCGGACTCACAGGATTCGGAATCGGCGGAGTGCCTCAATCGTAATCTCTGTTTTCTAGTTATTATGAAATATGGCAAGAAAACAGCGTAACTCTCTACGCCGAGTTCCTGCCCGTCGCCCAACGCGCGAAGTGCGTCGTGCTGATTGAGAGTTTCTGGGCGATTGGCGCAGTGTTTGAGGTTAGACTATAGCATTTCCAAATTGAATCCTTCCTTCTATTCACTTTCCGTCTTGCTAAACCGGTTCGCAGAAGCCAAAAGATGCCCTTACGGAGACATCACAACAACGAGCGCTGCTCAATTTAGGCGTTCCTCGCCTTCGTCATCATGCAAACGTGGGGCTGGCGCTGGCTTCTGGTCTTCTCGTCCCTACCACTTTTGCTATTCTCCGTGGCTAGTGTGGTGAGATTTAAATTGTCGAAAAGCATAAAAAGACTTACTTTCAGTGGCTCCCCGAATCGGCGCGATTTTTGCTAGCATCCGGTCGGACGTCCGAAGCCTATGCAGTTCTGCAATCGATCGCGAAGCAAAACGGAACGCAGATGCCAAAAGGGGAGTTGGTGCAGCCGAAATTCGACAATGTAACGTCCAATTCCTTCTGAATTTGTTTGTGGTTAAGCCCTGCGAGCGTGGCCATTTCTCGAGTCTTCTGAAACCAGACTATAAACGCACGACTCTACTGCTGTGGTGTATCTGGTAACGTTCGCTTTGCGAGCTCTGCATTCGGCACGCAGGTGCATCAACGCATTCTCCTACTACGGAATGGTTCTCTTCGCGACCGTCCTTTTCCAGTCTAGGAACGTGTGCCACGGCGGCGATTTAGCATCGAGTGTTGCGCTGAATTCGACTACGACCAATGTAAGCGCGTAATTACACGAAAACACGCAACTTTTACGTCTAGATCATGTCGTCCTCCATTCCGACATGCAAGCCACTCACTGGCGACGATTATCTGAGTTTGCTGGGCACTAGCTTCTCCGAGTTTCCGGGTCGGTAGTAGAGCATTATGAGGGACCCGAGAAATGTGCAGGATTGCTAATCACTGCCGCCGTGATCGAGCGCTTCGGTCGGAAGAGGACGATGGCCGCCGAATTCGGTGTCTTCGCCATCTTCACGGGTTCGCCATTCACTAATGGCGATGACTGGATGCAACAGTGTCCATCGCATCGCTCAAATCACACAACTTGACAAATTGACTCATTTGACAGCGATCCTCTTCTTCTGTCTTCGTCGGCCCATCATGACGACGTACATCTTCGTGGGACGGGCGTTCATCTCGGGCGCGTTCCAGTGCGCATACGTCTACACGCCCGAGGTGTATCCGACGACGCTGCGAGCCGTCGGTCTTGGAGCTTCGTCGGCAATGGCCCGCGTCGGTGCCATTATCACACCATTCGTCGCGCAGGTACATTTATTCGTTGAGCAGTTTGTGAGGGTTCCTTGAACACGGGCTGACTAAATCAAGCTCCCCCGAGTTGGACGAATTTTCCTGCCTTGGTCTAGTGGGCTTTTTCACAATCGGCTCCATTCTTCTGATCGACCACTATGTGACAGTTAGTAGACTGTCATATACGCGAGAAGATGATTCAGATCTCCTTTATCGTCAGTTGTTGAGTTTCCTGTGGCCTCCACCCAGGGGCCAACTGATTCCTTGTCTTTCCCTTGCACTTCTCGAGTGTGAGGGACGTGGCGAGGGGAGATCGAAATGAGGTGTTTTTGTGCAATGGAGAATTATTGATGGTTGAATCTGGTGATCGCGGAGCGAATCTGCGACAGAATCCAATCTGACTCGTCAATGCGCATGATGGCAAATGCAAGTATGCTTGCCCTGTTGTAGGTCGCCTCCGAGCAATGGCTCGAACTGCCGCTCATTATCTACTCGGTGGCCGCCGTGGGCGGAGTTCTCGCTTCAGTTGCTCTACCGATCGAGACTGCCGGAAGGGCGATGCAAGATGTGCACTAGAGTCAAATCGCTACTGATCTGTTGAGAAGAGAAACTGTCGCCCTTGCAAGTGCATATGATCCGGTGCAACGCAAGTGACCTGTCAACCAATGCCAGAGAGGAACTAACACATTCTATCCGGTCGCGTCACTTCATATCCATGCAACACAGATGATGATGATGATCTCTCCCGTCGAAACGCAAGGGCACAATGATGCTAATGAGACTAGCAGCATGAAGTGGGAAGTAGGACGCCAAGATTCGATTGGACTCGCTCCGCGTCGACTCGATTCACGTCACTGAACTCTCCAGTATATCGCGGCGCACGTTCGAGATGGCTAGCCATTCAAGCGCCACCTCCTCCAATCACGCTCTTTATTCCGCCTCCTTCCATCCAAACAGCCGTCATCCATTCGCACAGCACAACCAATTGGTTGCGGCTTTCTCTAACCTCTGTCTATTGCACAAGTCCATCTTGTCCTCAAAGCTGTCTCCGATGGTCGGAAATGCGCTCGACTAGTCTGGCTTCTGTCGTTTAGGTAGCAGTTTCCTCCTTCCTCAAGTGGCCGGGAATGAATAACTCCTCACTTGTGATGTGTGTGTGTGTCTTCCGTGCTCCGCTCCTCAGGTACGATTGCCTTCTCTAGTCGTGTGTGTGTTTCTCGTTACAACTGACACATGGTTCCTCGTCTGGTCGGAAGACTAGCTGCTTGTGGAAGAGCACATGGATGTGTGTATGGTCTGTCGGTTTTCTTAGAACAACCTCTCTCGCTCAATTCCTCGTTCGTCTGGCCATGTTTCTTTTCGATTTCCGTCGTAAAGCTCCCATTCTCTGTGTGTGTTTGTGAAATCATACAGCACGTCGATCGATCAATATGGCGCAAATCGTTGCGATCCTTGCTGAGCGGCTGCCGCTGCAGCTGCGGCGGCGGCAGCGGCGAGCATTTTGTGGTGATGCACTGAACGAGACGTTATCATTATACTGGCGAATGCGAAGACTGACCGTCCTTCTCGGCGGATCTGCTCGAGTGGTGATGATGAGACTGCGAGGTCTGCTGAGCCGACGACTGCGACTGGGACTGTGGCTGCTGCTGCTGCTGCTGTGGTTGCTGCGACTGCTGAACCGCTTGTCCGGTCAAAGCGTTAGCATAGAGTTGAGGCTGCGCGGCGTAGATCGCCGGGTTGCTGAAAGGTTCCGTCGTCTCTTGTAGCCCACTTTTCAGATTGAATCTATGAGCTCGACTACCGATGAGAAACGGTAGTTCATTGCACAGTGTTCGCATCTCTGCTCACCTCATTCCGGTCAGTCCACTCAGCAGCAGTTGCTGTTGTTGCTGCTGCTGTTGAAGCAGTTCGAACTGCTGCTTTTCGGCGGCCTCCTTCAGCGGATCCATAACATATCCTCCGGCGGCTGGCGAACCTCCGTACAGTGCCGCCGCCAGGGCAGCTGCAACATTCTCTTCCTTCCCCGTTCGATTGCTCTCGCTCTCGTTCGTTTCTCCTTGTTTCGATCTCTGTGTGCAACGTGTCTCGTGGCCAGGTAAACGATAGGGAAGAGAGACAGTGTAAATGTTGGACACTGGTTTCACAGGCAGTCCTCACCTGGATTGTACGGTGACGCCGCGGCAGCAGCAGCGGCGGCCGCCGCCGCAGCCGCTTGGAATCCGTATGCCGGCGAAGAGAATGCCGCCGCGGCGGACGGTCCGTAGAACAGACGGGTGAGCGGCTGAAAAATGGGAGAAGAATGACGAGAACGTCGGAGGTAAACGAACATTCGGTGCATGTCTTTGGGTGCATGGCGTCGAGGTTCAAGGGGTTTGAAAGAGAAGAAGTACATACTGTTTAGGTGACTAATGAATGGCGCATTCTGGTCTGAAGAAGGGTAGGAGTGGTCATCATCATTCATTGGGTGTCGGTGCAGGGGAGAAATGTGCTCTCTTGGTTTGGAAATTCCGACGATTGCGATTTGTCGCAACGCCACGACTATGTGTGCTCAAAAGGCGGAAGCAAAATGATTAGCGTCTGCGGAGTGATCGTCACTTACTCACATCCTAAGATCTGTCTTTGCCCCAACTCTCCAGCCAGCAAACCACCACTTTCCGATTTCCATCGAACGACGACAACAACACACTACACACACATACACACACTCGTCTGATGGATGAGTGCTGGCAGCTGTCGTCCATCTTCCCACTCTCTTCGTCGTCACCGGAAATGGGATTTGCACGCAGTCCCTTTCCTTCCGTTCTCAATTAACATATTTCGTCCCGGCCTTCGCGGCTCTTTCTCTCGCTCCCACACTCTTCTCTCTTCGGGCACGAAACTCAATCTCTTGCCAGGTTTCGAATATCTTCTTCTTCTTCTTCCTCAGCCTCGGGCACACGAGGAGTTGACTAGCCCTCTAAGCTAAAGGAGTCGGGATGAGATCTTCGGGAAAATGAGTGGTACAAAGACTTGTTTGTGTAAAGCTTCAGAGTGTCAGAAACCGAGAGG
>JACMII010000112.1:27327-41879 GCA_014805405.1 Bunonema sp. RGD898 | reverse complement strand
GAAATCACCTGGAAGCGCTGCGGTGCGAGCAACGTATCAGCGAGCACGTACCTCGGCTGGAACGGTCGAGTCCCTCAACTCTTCCATCAGAGAACGAGAATCACGCGTGCTGGCTTCGATTTCGGTCTCCTTCTGTAAGTCACCGTTTCTCGGCTCACACGAGAAACCTTCACACCAAATCTTGATCGCGCAACATTTGCAGCCGATCGTGCACAGACTTTTCGTGTCGCAGATTGTCCTCAATCCACTGCATGTCCGAGTCCAACCTGCAGCACCACGGTAATTGACTAGAGTGGAAAGTATGACTGAATTGGTACCGTCTCTTGTTGCGCTCAATCTGCTCGGAGTGCTCCTCACGAAACCTACTAACTTCAGCTTCCGTCTCCTCGATATCGATCCCTACAGCCGTCTTATGAAGATTATAGACGGGAAAATACCCAATACGAGGTTGTAGATCAAGGTTTCGACGTGCTCCAGGTAGTCATTGAATTCGCGCAATCCTGGGAAATCGTCCTGTTGAAGGTTGAACACCTGCAAGTGTCATTCCAAGTTGAAACAGTTGCGAAACATACTCGACGCATCTTTTTCCGGATGAAGTTCTCGCGCTCAATCTGCGGGTCGTCCAGCGTTTGTTCCCAGAAGGTTTGTCTTCGCAGCGTTTTCCCGCACACCGGGCACGGCGCCACGTTTCTGAGCAGCCGACGGATCCGATCCAAGAAACTTCGGTAAAGAGAACTTTGCAAAGATGTTGTCGACGCACGTCCGACAGAGCGGATGCCCACACTCGTTGATCATCATGACGAGACCGCGATTTATCTCCGCGGAGGACTTGCATTTCGGGCATTCCTTCATCTGAATGCACACTCGCTTACTACACTCGATTCGAGGATCCAATATTTGACTGCATCAAGGGAAGCGCATCACACTCGGCATGTTTCAGTTGAACGTTCCTCCTTCCGTCGAGTAGAGGGAACGAGAGTGCGCGGAAATGGCGGTAACGTCTTCGGGTTCGGCGGCATCCTTGGAGTGCCTGTTTGGGAATCCGTTTCGACCGCCTGCGCCAAGCCAAGAGCCCGCTCCGCAGACGGTGAGACAGTTTCTTCTCCCAGTCGAACTGGCATTTTTACAGAGCAGTTTCGTGTACACGCCGTCCCCGTACTGCACGTTGATGGACGAAATGATCGGCATCAGGAGTCGACCATGGCGAGAGCCAGGCGCTTCGCCCATTCAGCCCAAATTCGTATGACCGGGTTTCGATACGGGATACACCTCTTCCAGATGCTCACCCTGCCTGCGATGACTCGCGAAGAGCTCCTCATGTCGAGGGCCATGGAGAGCTGTGGTGTCAAGGTGCCATTCTGCTCATTGCATTTCCACTCATCAGTCTGCAGGCATGCATCTCAGGAGTGCTTGGCTATGGCGTTGGTGTTGCGTTCGGTCTGTTCACGGCGTCCATCGATCCGCAGTTGTCCATGGTGAACGGAGATCCTACGAAGATGGTATGCGTGTTGCGTTGCATGCCCCATCGCTGTTGCAGCTCACTCTGAGGGAGACCTGGAAGGAGATGGCGTCCCGGATGCGGTCGTACGGCAAGAACTTTGGTACACTCGGCTTGATGTTCTCCGGTGCGTTCGATGTCAGCTAGCGCCCCACTATTCATTGTGCAGGCGTGGAATGCGCGCTGGAAACGTACCGCGGTCGATCGGATTGGAGAAACGGCACGTATTCGGGTGGTGTCGTGGGCGCAGTTCTCGGACTTCGAGCCGGCCTCAAGGTACATCTGAAGATGCACGTCCGGAATTGTGTCTTCAGGCAGCCCTTTTCGGTGCCATCGGATTCGCGGCTTTCTCGACGGCCATCGAACACTACATGCGCCACTAGATCGTTATTGTTGTCTAGAGCAGTAAAGAGACGAATAGACAGTTTCATTGATCTGATGATACGGGCTGGAATCGATCATCATTGTCATTAGATATGTGGTGTCTATGATGCAGTAGATTGTCGTGGGACTAGGAAGACGGGGAACCCGTTGTCGGGCTTCAAGATGATTTCAGGACACGGCATGGAATGGTTGGGCGGTCGGTCGGTGTAGACACGGAAGCGACGGAAGAGCCACGACAAGACGGTCTTCTCTTCCATCAGCGCAAACTTTTGACCTGAAGGTGTAATCCGTTTGGGGAGGGATGGGTCTCGTCGCTTCACTGTACCAATGCAATTTCGCGGTCCCGCCGAAAATGGAGAGTAGGCGAAGGGATGTCGGGCGGACGCTTCCTCTTCGGAGAAGTGTTCCGGCCAGTAGGTCTCTGGATGAGAAAAGTGCTGATCGCTGTGGTGCGCCATGATGATCGCGCAGACCACGGTGCACCCTTTCGGAACGATGATGCCACCTGCAAGCATAGTGTAGACGACGACGACGACGGGCAGTCGTTCATACTGATATCGGTATCCTTGTCAGCGGTGCGAGTGATCATGGGAACGGGTGGGAAAAGTCGAAGTCCCTCCTTGATGCACATCTCCAGATAGCGCATCCGCTTCAGGTCTTCGTCCGTGCAGTCACGGTCCGAGTCTCCTGCGTGCTCAAAGTTTGGAAGGCGAGCAGGCGTGACACCGACCGAAGATCTCGTCGAGCTCGTCGCATATCTTCTGGAGCACGCCCGGCTGGTGCGCAATGCACCACGTGGTCCAGCCCATGCCGGACGCGGTCGTGTCGTGGCCTGGCAATGACATCAGTTCTCCTATTTCGGTCAAGGGACTTCCAGGCTACCTTCGAACATGAACGTGTCGACCTCCTCTCGAACGTCCTCGTAGCTGAGTTGGCCCTGCTCGTGGAAGTCGATGAGCATGTCCAGGAAGGCGGGTCGTTCCATCCCACTCGATTTCGACGTTACTCCCTGTCGGCGAGCCGTCAGTTTGTCGTCGATCACCTGCCCCGGATTGTACTCCACCATCACCTTGTTGTCGTCTCCAACCTTTCTCGTGAAGTCGGTCAGCGTTTTCAGCGACCGGTCGTACACGAATCCGTAGCCGGACGCGTACCAAATCGGTTTCAACCATAGCCTATCGATGATTTAACTCATCTCCATCCCAACCCGATTCACCAAGGCATGCGTTCGTGCTTGAACGAGATTTCGGACATGCGTTGTACTGCGAGTACGTACGCATTTTCGTGGTCGGTCTGCGCATTAGCCGTCGTGCCCATTGCCGTTTCTGCACAGTGGTCATCTCTCGATTCGCCGCTATCTTCACAAGCAAACCACAAATGATGTCGAGTGCACATCGTTTGAGATAGGAGAAGATGTCAAACTCTTTTTGCGTGCGAGCCAGCTCAGCGAGTTGTTCCGTCAGAATCTGTTGGCCTCCGGTTCGCACAAGCCATCACCGAATTCGCGCTCACCCGTCCCTGCTTGTTGTGCGTGTGCAGGAACCCGTTGAGAGCCTTGAAGTGGAAGGTCGGCGTCAGCATCCTCCGCCGTCGGAACCACTTCTCGCCTGAACGTGTCACTCAATCGTCCGGGCAAAGAAGCCAGAGACCGGTGCTGATGAGGAGTCCGGTGCCGAGCCATGGAATCAGAATATTGTACTCGCTGCCTTTTCGCAGCAGCTCATTGTTGTCTAGCATCGACTAAAGGATGACGGACACGTCAGCTGATGACGGAAGAAGGGAGAGAGCCTACCCGCATGTGGTCTGCGCCAGAGACAAAGATCATCGGTTTGGGTCCGATCCACATCCTGATGACACCATGACCAAGACTGCGGTAATGCGTGGCCCACGATCGCATCTGAAGCGCAAGCTCTGGAAAGAAGGATTATTCGTGTGGAAGCGGAGAAGAGAGACGCGCACCTCGCTGACTCCACTTGAACTGCCTGAATGAATCGCGTTTCATCTCAATCAACTGTCAAACTTGCCAGACGGTGCCTATGAGCGGGAGCGAGTACGGCCCCGGAATTCTGGACACCATTCCAATGACGCGTTTCCTCTCCTTGACCAGCTCCCACATCTGTTGCTATGGTGTCACATGTTTGGGCGCCACTCCGAACCTTGGGAAGGTAGAGAACCGCAAGCAGAAGTGACGCGACGGCCAGCAAAATTGATCCGACACCCATTTCGACGCTGTTTTCTGAACTGAGACATTGTAATATGTACAAAAGACTCGGTTGGTTGTGTTCTCCGACTAGCTGCCGATTGGTGAGACAGTCACTGCTTGCTTATCTCGCTCCGGCCACATGGCTCTCTTCCTCCTTTCTCTCTGGCTACGTTGTACACGCCACGTGTGACAACGCGATCAACAGGCACAACAACAACCACTCATTCCGGGCATTCTCACTACAGCGAGCGCGTTCAATTCTCGACAATCATTGGCACCAGTCATCGCGGTGAATGACGCGATATGGCCATCGTGCTATTTATTGGCAATACATGGCGCGCACCATACCAATTGTCATTGTAGCCATTCACAATCGTGGAGGTGCGAGTCGGACATCGCCTCACTTGACGACGACGAACAAAGACAGAACAGCTCTACGTCATTTGCATGCATGCACGATGCATGGCTTGAATTTTACACAAGAATCACCGGTCCGCAGTCTACACTGTCAACATTCGTATTCGACACGAATCCCCATACGCTGCTCTCGTGCGTTCGCTCTCTTGCCGTGCTAGTGGAAGGAGAAGCCGTTGCCAAACAATGATGACGCGCTGTGTGGTTGCACGTTTTCAGGGCACGCCAAAATGAGTGGCAACCTCAGTGGTCCTGGCAGGATCTGGAAGATGGACCTGATCGGTCGCTGGCCCGCGAGATCGGAGTTCACCAGTTACTCCGTGTCTCTGCGACTTGTCAACTCGAAGAGTGTCGGCGTCGTCTTTCCGGTGACTTCCAAACCAGTCTTAGTCCTTCAATTAATAACTGTTCAGCTAAAGAAACCGAAAGGATGGCCGTCTCCGCGCGGCGTGGAGGCTGTTCTAGACGCGAAGAAAATTTCAATCGCGATTTCCGGGCCGCTGGATCCTTCTCATAGTTCCAAGGTAACGCGATTCATTGTTCTCGAAATAGTCGGTCTGCACAGCGCTACCGGCTCCCCGTCATTCTTGGCACGACTCGGCTGGATTTCTGTCACGAAGATAAGGACTACCTCATGCAGTGCTTCAAGAACCTCGAGAATGCAGGAGGTCCGCCTTCAAAACGATGTTTGTCTGGAGAATAGCGTATTTTCAGCGAAGATCGTCAACATTCCGCCGTTTGTGCCGTTAAGGAAGCTGCAGTCTGGAGACAGGCCGAGTCCTTCTTCGTCATCGTCGTCGCGTGACCGATCGTTAATCCGTGCTACTGTCGTGTAGGTTCAAATTGTGGCGGAAGGAATTGGTCGTTTAGGAACAGTACTCCGCAGGCGGTCAAGAGCGTCGCTTCGCAACCATCCTCGCTGAAACGATCGACCTCCACCGCGTATTGTTCTCAAGTTGTTTTTCGATTTTGATCGTTTAGACAGGCGTCTCTGACGATCAAGAAGCGAGACATGTCTCAGCCGCAGCAGCCGATCAATGGAATGTCTTCGACCTTTACGCCTCGTCATCCGCTTGCCAATTCCAGCCGCAAGTGTCCCATCATCGCGTATGTCTTCACGTTCTATGAGTGTTACAATTGGAGTCGTTTTCAGTGCTCGACCGATGTCGTCCACTCTGCGGCTCCAGAACACGAACGGTCGCAAGTGTCAGGCGATGATCTACGAGGACGAGAATAAGATGCGTTTCATCATCGTCCAGGAAATGACGTTGTGCGATGAGATCTGGCACCGTGCAACACCGGTCGGTCAGCTTCGTGAAGTCGGATTTTCGGCGGTAAGTTTATGTCTTTACTACGAGAAGAGACGTTGGCACAGAACGATATCTTGGATCGTGCTTGTGACCAGATGTTTAACGCCCAGCTCGACTCATCTCGCGCGACGATTGCCAATCCCAGCAAGAAGTACATACCGATGATCTACGAGGACATGAACAACGACCGCTTCGTTATCATCAAAGAGTTGCAGTTGCACCGAGACATGTGGAATCTCTCGTCGAAGCCGTACGGTCAGGTGCAGTTGGTTGCCATGTCATCCGTAAGTTGCACTGACTTCTATGCATATATTTTACATGAGCGAATTTTTCAGGACGAGATCTTGAACCGCGCCTGCGCAGAGATGTCTGGCGTCCAGAACAAGCCTTGAACACAAGACCACCACTGGCGGCCGATCGCCCAATTCGGTTTTTCCGTTGTTTTTGTTCATCTCCGTAAAATGAATGTCACTCGAAAGATTGTTACTCAATTGCTGTATGTGTGAGTGTGTGCAACAATTCACGTCCAATCGATGACGGGTCGCCGCTCCAGCGTGTAGTCTCTGGATTCGTCTTCCTGCCGAAGACGACGAGATTTGAAGCTATGCGGGTTTGCCAGTAGGATGTCGCTTGGCATGATGATCCGGGCGGTAATCTGCCAACGTGAATCTGGTGCAGTGCCATCGCGGTCTGCAGTGTATTTAGCGGGCATCTCGGGTGCCTTGTTGTCTCTGCGTCTCGATGGCTTGAATGTGGACCGTACGCTCGCTTGTTCCGCGACGCTTGCTGTCTTTTGCCACGCGGAACACATCTCCATCTTTCAGGCGACATGTCGCAGCTGATAGCACAATGGCAGCCGCTCGTTGTAGCTGTTTCGTTTTACGTGTTGGTGTTCTCCGTCTCTGAACTAACGCGTCGTCTGGCCGACCGTCTGCTCATAGTACGGGTTGATGAATTGACTTCCGAAACGATGAATGCAGCCCGCCAAGGGAAAGAAGTCAGGATGGAGTACTGCTGCCCACTCTTTCATCGTGGAATTCGTGGCCGCCGCCCAGATGTGCACGTGCGTTTACGAAAACGGTGAGCATCCTCGCTCTGGTGCAGTTGAAAATGAAACAGGCGTGGTGCTGCGCAATTACGGACTGCCGGGATTCTTTCTGGCTGTAGTCTCGCTAGGATTCGGAGCCGGGATCTTCAATCGTGGAGCGTTCGTGTCGCCGCTTGCACCGATCGAGCAGTTCTACTACGACCAGATTGAGTGAGTCTACGTCGTTTGCAAATCGACACGTCGCACTCAGTTCGTCTCGCTTCCTGTCGATCGTCTCGGCGCAGGCTCTCGGCGGGTACAGTGCATTCCGTGTGGCGTCCACACTCTGGTACTACTCGTCCGGTCTGTCGGACGACCACTTGTTCTTCCTGCAGAATCCCGACTGTTCGCTCGTCTTCCGCGTAACGCATCTCGTCCATTTCCGGCGTCACTGACCGACCATTGCAGGCTCCTTTCTGGGGCGTTCTCTTGTGGGAGGCGGGCATGTGCGGCGTGATTCGAATCCTGCTCGACATTCTGCCCCGCTTCCTCGTGCCCTTCCTCATCTCTGGCTCGCTAACTGCCGGTACGTTCCGCTTGCGCTTCCCGCAATCGTCTCCCGTTCGACAGCATTTGTCGTGGTCGGCGTTCCCGGACTGAACCCGACCACGATCTCGGCGCGCATGTTCGGCTGTCGTGGTTTGGACTCGCAGTGGTTCGTGGCGACGTACTGGATCGCTCCGGTGATTGGATGGCTCCTAGCGGCCGCGCTCGTTCGTCGATACAAACGCAAGGCCTACCACAAGAAGGCGACGACCGGCGCATCGTCTTCCGCGAAGTCCCAGAAAACGGAGAGCGCCGCCAAGTCGTCGTCGCCGCGTCCTGCGAAGGGTGGCAAGTCGGCGAAGAAGAATAAGTCTGAGTAGTGGAGACTGCGAAGGAAAGTCGCAGAGTAGCAACCACCACTAGCTGTGATACAGGGGTGCGCAATCTCTGGGGCAGTGTTGGTACAGGAGACAGACAGGTCGCTCGCACACTTACACATCGCAGTTGTTGTCAGGCGCACGGATTCGGTAGCTCAGAAAAGAGAGGTGGTTGTTGTGCGAGAGCAGCGGCGGCGGCGGCGACGGCGGCGGCACCACCACCGCCGCGTTATTGTGGTGGCGCACCGGAAATAGTCTGGACGACATCCGGTGGCTCGTCGAGCGAAAGAGGGCTCTGGTTCCACTTGCAAGCGGCAGAGTAGCAGTGAGGAAGCCTTCATCTTCGACCCCTGTCTTCACTCGTTCGTCACACCAACATAGAGACAGCAAGGGAAGACGACGACGCGTCTTCCTCCTCCCTCTCTCTCTGGTCTGGCAGCCGCCACCGCCACGGGCACAAATCACTGCTGCTACCGCCAGAACCAAGTCTCGTGGACCACCTTTCTCCCTTCCCTCCTTCTCTCCGCCAATCGACCTCTCGTCCCAGTCAGTTGCTTGATTCGAGAAGTCAGGTCCGTGCGGCGACGGCGGTGACGACGACGACGACGACATGTTTATCTCGTCGTCATCGGATGGCGGCGATCGGATCCTACCGCCGAAGGCTAGCAACAATCGTCATCGTCTGCCTGGTCGACCGTCCAGCTCGTTGAGCAATGGCAGCAGTGGAGGAGAAGGTGGCGGCGGCGGCGGTCGGAGAAGTGAGAGACGAAAGACGATGGCCTGGTCTACGGGGATGCCGATGGAAGGAGACTCCCCGTCGTCGTCAACAATTGGCAGCGGCAGTCATTTGGGCTACGGAGCCCGGAAGATGTCACGGCACATAGTGAGGTGAGTGGGCGGATGGATCCGACAACTGATTCTCTCTCGTCCTCCTCCTTCTTCGCCTGACGATGATGGAGAGTGGAGGTAGAGGTGCAGGACAGCGCCAGCAGGATGGATGTGTGTGCGTGTGTGTGTGTGTGAGAAGGAGAGAAGGATGGGCGGCGCGGGCGGGCGGGAGACGGGAAATGGAAGGGAGGGAGGGAGAGAGACGGGGGGCAGTGGAGGCTTCTCTCTCTCTCTTGTCTCGCTCGTCTTCGGCAGCCCACCTCCTTCTCCCTGTGCTCCCTCTCTCGGTTCCCTCCGCTTGCCTATTATGCCGTCCTGTCTCTCTCCCTCCATGAAGCTGCCGGAGGGAGAGAGGGAGAGCGAGCTGTTGATGTGTGGATGTCCCGCCCTCCCCCACCTCTCCCACTGCTAGATGCGGCTGCACCTCCCGCATCTACAGCAGCCGTCGTCACCGCCGCTGCTGCTATCCCCTTCCCACCCGTTGGATTGTGGTCTGCCTGCTTCATCATCTTGATTAGCAAGGGTGAAGAGAGATGTCGGCGCGTCGGTCGTGCACCCAGCTCACGGCCTACATGGACCGGCCGTCGGCGCCCGACTCGCCCGCCTCGATGCGACGTGGCTCGCTCGCCATCTGCAAGGCGTAAGTGCCCTCCCACCTTCTATACTGTCCTGTTTCTCCGGCAACCGACCAAATTTGCTGCGGCGGCAGGCAAGAGGGCTGAGAATAGAGAGAGAGAGAGGGCGGGCGGGGCAGGCGGTGATGTCGGGCACCAAGAGACGGCAGGCGAGGGGCGCACGTCACGGGATTTGCAGCAGCGGGGAAGGTCGCTGATTGATTAGAGACGATTGTGGGAGGGGCAGGGATGCAGGTGCTGTGCCAAGGGGCGGCGACCAGCAACGGCAGCGGAACGGGACTCATCATCAGCATAAGCCCGACGGCTTTCTGTCGGCGGCGACGGCGGCGGCAGCGGCATCTCCTCGCTCCTCCCCCCTCTTCCTCCACTCCTCTCGGTCTGACTGAATTGTTGGGCAGCTGGCGCGGCTGCATAACAATTCCCACGCACCGGAATCATAATGACGACGACGACGGCGGCAGCGATGGCAATGATGATGATGGTTGTGGGTAGTAGGGGGTGGAGGGCTTGTTTGCGGCCGGTCTACCAGCAGCAGCAGCAGCTCTTCTTTCATGGCGCCAGAGACAAGACCAGTGTCCCCGTCCTGCCTGCAGCTATTCATCACGACTCTGCGCTGCTGCTGCTGCTGCTGCTGCCACCGCTGCAGCTGCAGACTCTCTTCCCTCCTCTCACTCACTCGCAATCGCCTCGTCTATTTCATGCCCGCCCCGCGGCCGCACGCCCTTTCCTCCCCCTCTCTGTGCTCGCACTCCCGGGCATCGCTGTGGGCGCGCGCGCGCGCCAAATGAGGCAGCTTCCTCTCCCTCTCTCATCCTCCCCCTCCACTGCATGCGGACCGACGGTGACGACGACGACACCACACTGCGGGCCGGTCTTACTCTCAACCCATAATGGCTGTGGCTATGATGATGGAGGACTGCACACGCCCCTCCCCTCTTCTTCCCTCCTTCTTCTTCTTCTTCTTCTTCTCTTTCCCCCTTGAGTCTTGCACCACCTTCCCCCCTCCGCTCGGCACTCTTTCCCACCACCACCACTCGCATCATCACTGCAAGGCAGCAGGGACTTGTGTGACTGACTGCTGCTCTCGACCAGATGGGCGAGCAGAGCGACGGCGGCGCAACACGACTTCGGCCATCCACCAGCGCCCCCACCACCTGCCCTTCCCGGCACGACTCGAACAACAACGCCGGCTGTCTCAGTCATCATCATAATAATGATAGCAACCTGCTCACGGTTCCACAGCAGACCGCTCAGCAGGAGCGACAGCGTAGATTCAGTAACACGGCCAAGCTCTACAGGTTCGTCTCGACTAGACGGCGCACGTCTTTCCAGCCGGGCCAAACAAACCCCACGATCTCTGATTGAATGGCGGCGATCGGTGCGTGCACATTGCAGACGACTGGAGCAGGCGCTGAACGTGCATCCGGAACGGTATCGGCCGACGTCGAGTGCGCAGCGATCGCCGAACTCCTCGTTCCGACCGCCGCCCTCGCCGAACGGCATTCAATCGGTGGCCGGGTCGATCTCTCGACAGAACACCACTCAGCTGCCGAATGCAACTGGCGCGGGCGCAGCAGACGATGGGCAGTCGATGGCGGACACACGCTCGCACTCGCTCGACTACTTTGGCAGGTCAGCCCCGTCTTTCGTCATTGTCTGGATGGGGTGAGGGAAAGAGGGGGGCGAAGAGTCTCGTGCGGTTATGCGATGCCGTCTTGCACGTTTGCACGCCCGCTCGCTCGGTGTCTATGTCGAGTTGCGGGGGAGGAGGAAAACGAGAGCGAGAGAGTGCCCTCTGTGTGTTTGTGTGCAAGAAAACGAGAGCCTTGTTGGTGTGCAGCTGGTAGTTCGGTTGCCCGGGGCTTCTCTCTTTGCATCGACTAGGCGAGGAAGCGGCGGCGGCGGACGGAGAGGAGTGCTGTCAATGCTGCGGGCAGGATGCTGGCACGCTGCTCGCCGAGATGCAAGGACACCAGCGGCAGCGCACCTTCTTCTGGATGTCCTCCTCCCTGTCTTCTTCGTCTCCCGGCCGGGCTCGTCGTTCCCGTCCGCCTCACCATCACCATCATCATCATCAACAAGGAAGTCATGTGAATCTGGTGCTCACGACGCGCGGAACCTCGGCCGCCACCGTTGCGCCCGCCACCGTGACGTGCTCTATGTAGGAGGGATGGAGGGAGAGAGGGGGGATGGATGGAACAATGGACTGGAAGTGAGCGAGTGAAATTGATGAGTAGAATCTGACACGCACGCACGCATGTGTGTCATGCATGCCGGCGGGTGCCATTCCCCGTGGTGTAAGAGGAGGAGGAGGAGGAGGGGGGACGCGACTCGAGACGAGCAAGCGCCTGTTGCTCCAGCTGAGAGAAGAGGGAGGAGGGACTTTCATCACACAGCGACTCGTCCCTCCCTCTACACTCATTTCTCTTTCTCTCTCTCTCTCCCTTCCTTCGTCCGTCCGTCTGTCCTCACCCTTCATCCTCATCTCCTCTCTCTCTCGCCGTCCCTCTGCCAATGCCAACTATTCAGAACGCCCCTTCTCGAGATGGGTCTGTCCAGTGCGGCCGACGCGGTGGGAGCGTCCGTATCGACGGCGCATCCCGCCAGCGGCCAGCTCGGCCCGTCGCCGGCATCGTCTCCGCTCGTGGTCCTGAACGTGGGCGGCCGACGGTTCGTGACGTTCGAGGAGACGCTGGCCAGGTTTCCGAACACGCTGCTCGGCAATCCCAGCACGCGCGCACACTTCTGGTGTCCGCAGAGGCAGGAGTACTTCCTCGACAGACACGCCGCATGGTGCCGGCACACTCCCCCCATTGATCGAGACGGCCAATTGCAGCTTTGAGTGGATCCTCTACGTCTACCAGAGCAACGGCACCGTCCGCAGACCCGAACTCATCCCGCTGGACATCTTTCTCGCCGAGTTCCACTTCTTTCAGGTTCGCTCTCTCTCTCTTTCTCGTGTGGTCGACCGGGAAGACCCGCTTCAGATGGGAGCCGAACTGTTGGAGGCGCTTTGGATATCGGAGGGCTACGAGAAGCCGGCCGAAGTGCCGATGCCAACCAACAAGACGCAACGACGACTCTGGGAGTTGATGGAGTACCCGGACTCGTCGCTGGCCGCTCGCGTCGTCGCCTTCATCTCGATCTCCGTCATCATCATGTGCGTCGTTTCTTATGCGCGCGCACCTCCTGCATTGTCGCTCTCCATTTGCAGCAGCATCGTGTCGTTCTGTCTCGAGACGATCCCTGGGAACCACAGCTCGCCGACCGCAGCTCTCCTATCGAACGGCAGTTTGACGGGCACCGAAGCAGAGGAGGAGGACTCGAGTCCGTCGGCCTTCTTCTGGCTCGAATGCGTTTGCATCGTATGGTTCACAATAGGTCGGCTCCTTTCTCCCTTGCCCTCCTTGTTTTCCATCCAAAAGATCCAACTGGATTTGCAGAACTATCGATCCGCTTCATGTCGTGCCCGTCCAAGACCACGTTCCTGTCGTCCTTCCTCAACATCATCGACTTTGTTGCGATCGCGCCCTTCTTCGTGAATCTCATCTGGCAGGACGCCTCCAAAGGCCAGGGTTCCATGTCATTCGCAGTGCTTCGAGTCCTTCGGCTGGTCCGCGTCTTCCGCATCTTCAAACTTAGCAGGTGCCTCTCGCGCCGTTATTCCCCGAAATAACGCACCCATCAATCAGGCACTCGGTGGGCCTGCAAATCCTGGGCAAGACGTTCCGAGCGTCCGTCCAAGAGTTCTGCCTGCTCATCTTCTTCATGACCATCGCCCTGGTGCTATTCTCGTCCGGAATCTACTTTGCTGAGCAAGGAGAGCCCAATACAAAATTCACCAGCATTCCCGCGTCCTTCTGGTTCGTACTCGGTGAGATTTGCCTGGAGACGACGACGAGTGAAAGTCAATTTTGCAGTGACGATGACGACCGTCGGATACGGTTCTTGACTCTTCATAATAATGTGACAAACGCTTGACGACGACTATTTAGGCGATCTCGTTCCGACCGGAACGTACGGCAAGATCGTCGGGTCGCTGTGCGCCCTGATCGGTGTCCTCACGTTGGCGCTACCCGTGCCCATTATCGTTCGTTTGGCGTCGCCCTACGCAACACTGAACCCGTCCATTTAGGTGGCAAACTTCAAACACTTCTATCGACAAGAAAACCGACTGCAATCGATGAAACTCTCAAAAGAGATGGACGATGATTGCGACGGCGGGTACGGGATGCACGGCTAGCGGCCGACGACGCCCCCACTACTTAGCATTTTACACGCACACACAGCAAGCGCGCCAGCTGAGAAGACTATGTTGATGTGACACAGTTTGTCCTTTTGTTCTGTCTTGTGATCGTCGCTATCACCACACTGGTCGACCTCAGATCTCCTCTCACAGAAAAGAGCACTTTACACAACAACACGAGAAACACGCAACTCGGTCCGATGAGTGAGATGCATTATCGTCATCTCCTAGTCGTCGTCACTGTAAACAGCGGTGAAACGTCTGTCATGTGTTGTGCCAGGTGGATGGGATTTCACTGGAAAGACTCTGCGGTGTGTGGGCGTCTAGTGAATGCCGTTGCTCATTTTTCAATAGCACCACTTTGTTGACTGGCTGTTCCCTCCTCTTCGACCATGAAGATCTCGCCATCGTCCGCGTCCAGGGAGGACAGGACCAAGACCTGGGTTTTAGAGCGCATTAAGCGTACCCAACCAAAGGCACTTCGTATTCTCCATTGCTACTCGGCACGAGCCGACCCTCCAGCGTTCGTTCAGTGTTGTTTCCCAGTCGTTGAATGAGCTTCACCGTTCGCGATGCAGACGGCGCCGCCGAGTGCTCGCCATTCGGCTGAATTCGTTAACACTGCAAAACGGACCACTGAAGAGGCCGACCAGCAGAGAATGTTTGGCTCGTCGATGGGAGAGCAGAGAGAAGCGATTCCAGAAGGCCCGACCACAGCATCGATAGTGAACGGTGCCGTAGTCGACGAACATCTCGAAAGGTGCAACACCCTGCGCGCCAGTCTTCTTCACTGACAACACAATGCGAAGGAGCAATACCTTTGTTCGAATCGTGGCCAGGAATTTGCCCCGTGAGTGCGCTCGCATCATGTGCCTTACGAGAAGACACGGTCGAGCCATTTGCAGGCCGCACTCTTCGCACGATGTTCTGAAGAGGGCGTCGACGTCAACAGAGCAATAGGGCAATCGATGCTGCCTGCATAGCATGTCGTCATTTCCGGACGGAGCGCTTGACGACGCCGCCG
>JACMII010000112.1:0-27227 GCA_014805405.1 Bunonema sp. RGD898 | reverse complement strand
AACAGAGCAATAGGGCAATCGATGCTGCCTGCATAGCATGTCGTCATTTCCGGACGGAGCGCTTGACGACGCCGCCGTCGCCGCCTCGTTTGCGCCGTCTCCAGCGGCGGCATGCGTATTCGCATCGTCGAGTCCTGGTGCAGCTCCCGCCTTGCTAGCATCACTACTGGACTGCTCCGATGAAGGTTGACTTGCTGCCAGCAAGTGTGCGGATACGTTTGTGCCCAAGATCACCTGCGTTCAGCGCCCACTCATCGCAAAACAATGCGGCATAAAGACTAACTTGACGATTGCTAGTTTTGGCAGGCGGTGGCCGACCAGCAGCGCTGGCCTTCGAAGCGGAATTCCCATCGACTAGGCGGTCTCTGTGAACCGAGTTGAGATGGATTCTCAGCGAATCGTCGCTCGTAAACACCAAGTCACAGTGGATGCAGGTTCTCGCTTTGACGTGCTGCAAGCACTTTCCCGTCGCATTGTGTAAAATCGAGGATACCTCGATCCCGTGTTGCTGAAGAAGACGCTGCTTGAGCTTCTGGTTGTGCGAGTGCGCAGCAGCGTGCCCCTCGGCCACGTGCGACATTGTGTGGTCGACCAACACTCCGCACTGCTCGCAGTTCTTGAATCGATCACCACTCGTGCCTGCCGCCGTCGCCGCCGCAGCACTGTGCTTGTTGCAGTCGCTGCTTCTCGCGGCTCTCCGCTTTCGCCACGTCGATTCAATCGATTCGCCAAACTCGACAATCTATTGATTGACCAGAACGTATGCACGCACAAATCATCTACGCCACACTCACCTCGTTGATCTTTTGCGGATGACATGCAGCTGCGTGTCTGCGCAGGCCGAGTAGCGTCAGAAACACCATGCCAGTGGGGCATGTCGGACATGGATATGATTCCACCTCGTCTGCTGCAGAGCTTGATGCTCGTCATTGTTCAGGAGACAGAACAGCCAACCTGACAGGGGCGTTTCGACGGTCGGCTGGGAAGTGCAAGCCGGATCGGTTCCGCTCGAAGCATTCGACAAGACGTGCAACCGTCCATTCACGACAACCGTGCCGGGCGGTAAATCCGGCGGCGTCACTCCCGGGCCAGTGCGTCCGCTATCTGCGCACCGCATTTAGCCAAACAGTTTTCCCAACATTAAGTACCGATCAGTCGGCGCTTCCTCGCGAAGATGTTCGGCGCTACGGTTCGGGACATCCGGCGCAGACCTTGCAGTCCTGGAGCAAGTGACGAGCTTCGCGATGCTTGGATTCTCAGAATCGTAATTTCCGTATCGTCAAAACATTTCATCACGTTTCGTCAATCAAATTTTGCCCATTGCAGCCATCATGTCACGAAAGGGAGCACTTGCTGACAAGGACAGTATTCAGGACCGACCACCTCTGCTTGTCGTTTTAATCGCTGACTCGTTCACCGTCGGATCGTCTGCCCTACAGCCTAATGGAAAATATCACGTAATTTTCCGAGCGTAAGAACCGCAGTCATGGTGTTTTCAGGGTGAGATATGCCTGGCCAACATCCCGGTCATCGACTTGGCGTTGGCTGCTATCGCTCGCATGCGTCTCGATCACGTTGTGCTGGCCGTCCGTCAGGAGCACAACGATGCAGCTAAGGCTGCCAAAATGTGACAATTTAGCGAACGATTCGAGTCGTCTAATCTCTTTCAGTCGGTGGGCCTCGGCATTCACGTATTTCGGGATCTGTGCGGCCGCAAATGCCCTCAGCGTCGGCGACCTTCTTCGTGAACTTAATTCTAGAAAAATCATCCAGGACGATTTTCTCCTGGTCACGTCCCCCTTTGTTCTTTTCACGACGGACCTGTCGGAGCAACTCAAGTCGTTCCGGTATGACGTTCTGTTACAGAGTGCAATGCCGTTTAGTGAGCGAAGAGCCAAGCATCGCGACAATGTCATGACACTGTTGTACGCGCGAGTCGGAGAGCGGGCACGCCGTCGAAATGCTGTCGGGATCGAAAAGGGAACAAACAAACTGATGTGCTATCATACGGCCGATGATCCTACGCGACTCGACTTCAACGACGTAGCTTTCTTTTCGTCAAATCACATATTTGACAGAGTTTCTCGCAGGATTCGGACGGATCAGAGTGGAACACCCGAACCGATCTGGCCGACACTGGACTGGCCTTCTGTGCAATCAACGTGTCAGCGCAGTTCACTGATAATTTTGATTTCCAGGTGGATCTTTTTCGTCTAGACCTCGAAACATCTATCTCTAGGAGCGAGATGAAGTCATCCGCGAACTTCTGGTGAACGAGGAGATTTTGGGTCTTCGTATTCATGTGGATATTTTGCCGGACAACCAGCCTGCCAGCATGGCAACGTGAGCCGAGTCGCTATTGAGCAATGTTTATTTTGATATGCGACCTGTTCAGCGACATCAATTCGATCATTTTCATTCAATCTGCTCTTCTTGGTCGCTGGTTCTTCCCGCTTGTTCCGGAACGTATTATGAGCGGTTCGTGTCGTCTCCACGCGCGGCTCATTCCTCAGCAAAACATCTACATTCAGCTAAGCGAAACGTCCAGGCCCCGGGAAAAGTGAAATCCTTTGCGTGAATTGGTTCAATCACGTCGTCGCCGCTGTGTTTAGAGCGGTGCTGCCGGACGATTGTTGGAGTGCAGCCATCGGAAAGGGATGTTCGTTCGGAAGCAGAGTCACGGTTAGGAATGCTTCGGTTGGCGCAAATACGTCCATTGGTAAGCCCTCCTCGCTCGTACGCATTGCATGGGAGATTTAGGCGAATCGACGGTGATTCGAGAGTCGATTGTGGGTACGGATTGTAAGATCGGATCTTGTTGCACTCTTCGAGATGTCTATCTCTGCAAGGGCGTCTCTGTTGATGATGGAGTGGCTTTCCCGCGAAAATGCTACGTGGGAGAGAACGTACGCTTGAAATACTGACTTCGCCGAGTGTCTCGGTTGAGGTTCATATCACGGAGAGCATGAAACTGGAGGAGGATTCCGTGATTCACGCCATACAGCCCGGAGAGGACTACGAGTCGCAGTTTATCGCTCGAGAAGTGAAGGGGTGTGATCCTGAGACGCCGCTCTATCAATGGACTCGAGTGGATGGAATCAATCTCTGGGATTCTACGATCAGGAAACGCCGCGAGTCCGAGAGTGATTCGAGTTCAATGATTGTGTGTAAGTGTTTTGAAGCGACAGGTTCTCGCAAAATGCCGGTTGCGCGGGGGGATTCTGGGCCGAACGCCGCAACCGTGGTGGATGACGATGTGGACGAGGAAACACTGCGAGTGGGGCACTTTGTCGAAGAGGTCGAGCGGGTTTCCTTCATGCATCTCTGTTGCGAGCTCTTTAGATCGCCGACAGCATGAGGAGAATGGTGAACATGCCGTTCGTCCAGTCGCTCGTCGCCAATCTGATTCTCGAAATCAACTCCTCCAAGCTGGCCTACAACATCTCCATCGTAGATGTGGCTAAACACGTGAGGGAGATGCGGCGGCATGCGCAACGAGATCGCTCTAGGTGTGGCTGACGGTTCTGGGTCTGCCGCAGACATCAACTACGGAAGGCCTACTCGGCTTCTGCAGACAATGGAAAGGGCTGCTCGCAAACTACTACAAGCCGACAATCTCTCAGAATGAACTCTTGGTCGTTCTCGAGGTCAGAAACTCAGCCTATGCCGCGTCACTGCAGACATTCAGGAGAGGGCAGCGCAGCAGCCGTCAGGGCCTGCGGGCAAATCGCTTGCCAAAGTGATCCACTTCCTGAATCAAGAACTTGAAGTGCTGGATGACAACGTGGTCCTGACTTGGTTCAGAGCCCTTGACGACGACAGTCCCGTTCGGCCACTGGTCAAGGCTCTCGCCGAGTGGCTGGAGTCCGACGACGAAGACGAGGATGAGGAGGAAGAGGAAGACGACTCAGAGGAAGACGACAGCGACTGATCGACTTAACACAGCCCTGCCATCTTTCTCTCTCATCTCTCGTGCACCTCGTTATTGAAACATCACGCGAGTCGTGCCCACAGGGATGAAGCGCCGCCGGGGCAACGACTAGTCGTTGTCCTGGCGGGAACGAACCGGATAAACCTTGACGGAGGCATGTGGTGCATGGATCGCCAAATCTCGTAAACCATCCGGCAATACGTACAGGCGAATCGTGCGAACGAGCATCTCGTTCTATCGATTGAAGTAGTGACTAGTCTGCATTTTGCACTCGTTGATTCTTCGTTCCCGCGTTGTCCTATTCGAAGGCTTACGGATTGCGTCAAGGCCTACACTTGCCGTCCTTGCCCTGTGCATTTCGTCACTGTCTGCCTTTTAATTATCATCCTTCAATCGTTCGCTTCCAGACCAGGTTTTCGTCATGGCGGACAATTCGAACGCTGGAACTGCCGATGCGTCAGCTCAGCAGGATTACGTAGGGTTGAAACATGTGCGTGATGGAACGAACTAAATTGCAGATCAAGCTGAAAGTGGTGGGCCAGGATTCGAATGAAGTTCACTTTCGCGTCAAGTTCGGCACCTCGATGGCCAAGCTCAAGAAGTCGTATTCGGACCGCACTGGCACGCCTCTGACTCAGCTTCGGTGGGTGTTTTTCCCGCTGTCGACATCCTTGTGACCGCGTTGCAGCTTTCTGTTCGACGGCCGCCGTATCAACGACGATGACACGCCCAAGAGTCTGGAGATGGAGGAAGACGACGTCATTGAGGTGTACCAGGAGCAACTCGGCGGCTTCTAGCGGCATCCGTCCTCGACGTTCCGTTGGCCCTGATCTCGTCACAATCGGTCGCCCCTCGAGCAACATGAGGAACAATTTGGCTGTTGCCCCACTCCACGCGCTTCTCCATTTCGCTCTACACCACAATGTTTTCGAGAAGAGTTGACGTTCCGAGGAATGTTCTCAGTGGTCTTGATCCGCTGCATTACCGCTGTTGATGCTATGGTTCTCAGTGAATGTGCACGTATGTCTTTCAGTTCAGATGGGTAGTTCGCAGTCCACGACCAGTGGCCCGCTTGGGGCCGCGAATGTCGAAGAGTTGGTACGATTTGATCCGCCGTCTCATTACTCTCGATGCATGCTCGTCTTGCAGTCTGCCGCCGATCGAGCTCGTCTCCAAGACGCCCGTCGTCACATGGCTCAAGCCAGTCCGGCTGCTGCCACAACATCGGGATGTCCCTCCCAAGGTGCTGCTTTATTCTGTCGGCGACGACGACAACGCCACGTCACTTGCAGGCGGGGGCGGTGGATGCCCGGTTGGATCCCATGGCGAGACGATTGACCCGATGAATGCGATGCCTGCGCCCAATCAGCGGCCGGCGCCTGACCAGCCGTTCCCGCTGTCGACCAGCCGCGAAAAGAGCACCATCCCCAAGGCGGGCGCCACAAAGGACGGCGAGACCTGGGAGTATCCTTCGCCTCAAATGTACCTGTCTCACGTAGTTATGTGGAGAATGAACGGACGATGTCTGCAGGTTTTGGAATGCGATGCTGCGAAAAGGATGGCAGTGGAAGGAGGACAATCTCTCTCAGCGCGACATGGACAACATCATTCGTATCCACAACAATAATAATGAGGTGGTTCCGTCCCGCAGCATGGCACGCGGTTCAATTGCAGGAGGCCTGGCGTGAAGTGCTCAAGTGGGAAAATCTGCTCCATCCGTATGCGATCGCTTCGGTCTTCTTCGAAAGACCCGAGTTGCAGGGAATGTGGACTGCCGAAGCTCAAGTCGTTCAAGGGCGACGCGAAGAACATCTCTCCGCGTGCTCGAGTTCGTCAACTCTTGGGGTACGGTCTTCCGTTCGACCGTCACGATTGGATCGTTGATCGATGCGGACAGCGCGAGGTCTGTCCGATGGCCGGTGGTTTGCGCATGCCGGGCGAACTTGTAGGTGCACTACGTGATCGACTACTACGATGGCGGTGCCGTGGATCCGCAGACCAAGCTGTTCACGGTTCTCGACGTGCGTCCAGCCCTGTCGGATTGGCAAAACTGCTGGGATCGGATGGTGGTCGCGTACTGGCGTTTCAAGGTCGAGTGGCTGGGCCTGCACCCGAATCTGCCGATTCCGCCAGTCGAGGACGCACACCACAAGAGTTAGCCCGTCTGTCTGTCTGCGTTGTTGGCGGTGAAAGTGTCCACCACGGCTAGGATGATTGTTTGGAGGGTAGTTGGGTTCCGAGAACCCGCTCCGATTGGATTCGCGCTCGCTCAGCCTTTGAGGAAGAACACATCAGAGAGAGAAGATGACACGTTGATGATCCCGTGCTGCCTTGCGACCTCATCCGATGTGTCGTCCAGATAATCACGCAACCGCTAGTCCTAGTTCGCAGACGTGCAGCATAGATGAGGACAGATGAATGAACGCATGAATGGGCGTACCTTCTTCCATGCCGTCGATTGCTGTAGTCCGTAACAACCAGCCAGTACTACTACTATTCGCTTTCGCCTGTCCACTGATCCACGGCAGAAGCTCGCCGCCACGATGCTGTTGACGACGGTGAGCAGACTGGCGTCGCGTCCCTGCCTTATCTCGCCCTCGCAACTCTCCCGCCTCCAGACAGTCAGGTAGAGTGCGTCGTCGTGTTCGCGTTGAACCCCCACCACCACGATCCCTCTTCCAGTCGACTGACGTTTCGTCGATTCACGCAGACGACGGCGGACTGCGGCCAGTCGTCGAGATCGGTTGGATACTGGCTGGCAGGATGTGCGGGCATGGTTTGGGGCGCGGTCGCGATCGGCGGCGTCACCAGGTCTGCTCGTTTGTCTTCTCGCGGAGGGGAACGAGCACAGGCTGACCGAGTCGGGACTGAGCATGGTCCAGTGGGATCTGATTCGAACCATGCGACCGCCGCTCAACGAGGCCGACTGGGAGCGAGAGTTTGAGAAGTACAAGCAGTTTCCCGAATATCGTCAGTCAGTGATTGTTGCTTCGCCAGTGTGAACATGGTTTTGTGACAGCAAGAGTCGGGCTTCGGAGATGACCCTGTCCGAGTTCAAGTTCATCTGGACCATGGAGTACGCGCATCGAATGTGGGGCCGAGCGGTGAGTTCTTTCCCTCAACTGGGCTCGCCTGTCACCGTCGAGATTGCGCGTCAGATCGGGCTCGTCTTCCTGCTTCCGGCGGTCTACTTTTGGAGCCGAGGTCGTCTGTCGCCGCGAATGAAGCGGATCGTCGGCGCGGGCGGCGTCCTGATCGGCGTGCAGGTGTGCAAACGGGCTGCTGCATTCACGTACGTCGTGTGATGACAGGGTGGGGTCGGCTGGTGGATGGTCAAGTCGGGACTCGATCCGAGCGCGAATTCCGACGGCGGCGCCGTGCCACGAGTCTCGCACTATCGACTGGCTACTCATCTCTCGTTGGCCGTCATCCTCTACCAACTGCTCGCCTCGAACGCGCTCACTCTCCTGTCGCCGGTCCCTTCTCCCGTGTCGAAAGGAGTGGGGGCTGTGCGCAAATTGCGGGCACTCGCCGTCGCATCTCGACACTCCGCCTTGACGACAATCGTTATCGGTTGCTCTCGCTCTCGCTCTGTACATTGCGCGATTGGCACCAGGCGCCCTGGTTGCGGGTCTTGACGCCGGACTGGTCTACAATTCGTGGCCGAAATGGGCGGATCGCTGGGTTCCCGAGGACTTGTGGCTCGAGAGGTTCGGCTGGAGAAACCTCACCGAGAATCCGACCACCGTCCAGTTCGCTCACCGCTCAGTGGTACGGCGAAATTCCCCTGCACCCTGTTCGGAGGACATCTCGTAGGCGTATCTGGCAGTGGGCTTGGCCACGAGCACGTGGATCTTTGCCCGTCGAGTGCCGCTACCTCCGAACGTCAAGCTGGCGTCTCATCTCGTGTTGGCCGCCGTCCTGGCACAAGCCACTCTGGGAGTGCTCACTCTGGTTCGTTGTGGGCCTTGTCTCCGGGTAAACGTCTTGCAGATCAACCACGTGCCGGTTCCGTTGGCGGCCTCACATCAGAACGGTTCGATGGTGTTGCTGACGGCGCTGATCTGGCTGCAACACACCATAAAGGCCATTCCAAAGTAGATGACGAGACACGAGTGGTGATGGTGGTGACGATGAAGAGAGACTAGTACGTAGTAATTGCAGTTGTGTGTATGTAGTTGTGTGCGTGTGTGAGTGAAAGGAGGCGCAAGACGACGAGGACGAAGACGAGGAAGAGGAGGAATGAGGTTTGCCAAGGGAGGGGAAATGGACTCTGGCAGTCGGTGGGGAAGGGTGGTTTTGCCGCTCGACTGCGGGGTGGCTATCCGCTCGCTCCGGTTGCCGTCTCTCTGTACGCGATAGCTCGTAATTGCTGCTCGGCTGCAACGGCTTACAGCGGCGACGGCAGCGGCAGAGCAGTCTGTCCACCAGTCGGCGTGTGTGCTGGCGCACAGTCACTGCTCTGCGCCTCACTGGAGAGACTTCTCCTTCTTCTGGCTAAGCGGTGGCGAAAACGAGGAAGAAGGGAGAGGTGGGAAGGAGGAGGGGAGGATAGATGGCTTGCAGATTCACCTTTCTCTCTCATCGAGTTCACGCCGTTGACTGTTGCACACATACGCGCTCGCATCGCCAATCTCTTCCACTTTTCACCATCCTCCTCATCCTGCGCGCGCGCACGCGTTGTCTCTCTCTCTCTCCTTGCACAGTGATACACGCGCACACGAGATAAGCTGCTGCTACTGCTGCACTAGTAGTGTGGCGCTGGTAGTGACGGGCGCCACCAGCATGACGGGCTCTCCCGCCGCCGCCGTGCCGGTCTGTCTCTCTCACTCCCTCCCTCCCTCTCTCTCTGCGATTGACCGCTATCCTGCTCACTGAATCCTCTCCCCCTCTTCCCCTCTATCGCAATGCTACCCTGCGCATGGATGGACGTGTGTTCACTCCGGTTGTTGTTTGCGCATGCTCTCCGTCTCCCGTCCGCGCACTACTGATTAGTGGTGGAGACTGAGTTAACTGAGCGAGCGAGCGAAAGAGGAAGAGTAGTGATGCTGACTCGTGGACCACTATATCTCTCCTCCTCTTCCGCCGGTGGAAAGCAGCGCCAGCAGTAGCGGCGACGGCAGCAGCAGCAGTAGGGAAAGTGGCACTGTCTAGCATTGTCGTCGCCGCCGCCTATCCCTCATCCTTGTGCATTTCAGTTCTCGGCGTTCGTTTGATTCCCCCCTCCTCTCCACCTCCTCCTCCTCCTCTACCTCCACCTTCGCCTTCCCTTCTTTCCCATCCTCACAGCGCACGACCATTGCTACTGACGCGCGTATGTGCGTGCGTGCATGCGTGCGTGTGCGCGCACACGCCGTCGCCGCTCTCCAGATCAGACTGACTGGCCGTCTTGTGCTCGCGTTGCCTTTTCCAACCCGGCCGGTGCTCTCCCACACATCCTGTGCGTGCGCGCTCGACACATCCAGTTGGGCCGCGTATTTCAAGTCGCCCTCCTCTCTTCCCCCCTCCTCCTCCTCTCCCCCACCTTCCGTGAGTGGGTGGTGTCCGGACACTGAATGCGACGCGCACATGCAAGTCTGTCTGGCCAGCGCATCGCGTGTTCTCCTTGTTTGTGCCCGCACACACGTGTTGCTGTGTGCAGAGAAGGGAGGTCAGAAAGGGGGAGAGACGAGACCACGACAACGGCGACGACGACGACACGGCGGCCGCGGCATCCGGCCCCTCCTCCTCCTCCTCCTCTTCCGTGCACGTCTTTCCGTCTCTTCCCGAAGCGAGAATGCTACCGCATCATCGACAGCACGAGCCGCACCATCGACAGCAGTCTGGGCTCATCTCTGCGACGAGCGCCTACGCGACCGGTCATCAAGGACTGTAAGCCATACGCACGCACGTGTGCGTTGAGACTGCGAGCGAAACTCTCACTTCAGGAGCGAGCACATCATGCACGGCCAAAGACCTGCCTCCTCCCTGTCCACGTCGTCCGCGTCTTCCGAGAGCATCGGCGGAGGCGCGGCCACGTCGTCGTTCGACGTCCGATGGCTCGAGCAGGCCACGGCGCAGGATCAGCTTCGGCTGCGAGACATTCTGCTCGCCGAGACCACGCAGCTCTTCAGTCTGAACCAACAGCTCAAGCGGGAATTGGCCGAGTGAGTGTGCCAGCTCCTTCCGTTGCCAGCAACGCCATCTATCCCCTCGATCAGTTGTCTTCCTCGCATCCTTCCTTCCGCCTCGGCAATCGCCGTTTGTCCGCACGCATCGCACGGAAGGGGGCGCGTGCACGATTTTCCCTTTTAGCGATCCGTCCATCCCCCTCCCCCCGCTGCTGCCGCCGCACGACCGGCACGCCCAATCTGCCGTCATCCCCCCGCCCGCGCACGCTCACTTTATTACCAGTCTTTGCAGCAGTCACCGCGCGCCACTCATACAGCACACACAGCCGACATGGCAGTCACCGAGAATAACAACCAAGGACGATGGCACAGCGGAGCGAAAGATCTGACGAATGTTTTCAGACACGCTCACGAAGCAACCCGAATCAAGACCACCACGGCCGGGCGGAATCCCCTCTTCAAGACCGCTATGACGGTGGCAACAGCAACGACTCCGACGGGTACGCCGCCCGACTCGGATCTCCCAGCAACTCCCACCGAGAAGCCGTGGGTGTTTTCGTCCCCATGCTTGCCCCTTTCCCTCGGTCATGATTCGTATCGGGGCAGACGGTTGGATCTGCAGATTAGTTGACTGATCGATTCGATTTTTCGTCGAGCAGTGGTTGTCGCCGAGAGAAACGAGGTGTTGTTCAGACCCGTCGTGTCCGTGCAACTTCAACCGCCGCAGCAGCAGCCCATGCATCTTCACCATCATCCGCAGCAGCAGCAGCAGCAGCCGCACCCTCCGTCTCTGATGAGCATGCACATCAACTACGCGCCTCCTCCTTCTCTTCCTCCTCCGCCGCCGCCGCCGCCGCCCTCGTTCAAGGCGCGGGCCGGTGGCGGCGACCGTCGGCATGGACCGCGTCCCGAATCCTACAAGACCGTCATGTGCCAAGCCTATCTGGAGCGCCGCCAGTGCGCCTTCGCCGAGAACTGTCGCTTCGCGCACGGGGAGAACGAACTGCGTCCTGCCAAGTGAGCGCTTTTAGGCCACCTCCCACCGGAACGAACAGTTGCAGGACGGCTCCGCGGGCCTTTGAGAAGTACCGCACCAAGATCTGCGAGAAGTACACCACGATCGGAGTGTGCCCGTACGGCGCGCGCTGCCTCTTCATTCACCCCGGTGCGAACGGCGACGACGCCAGTGCCTACATTCGTCCGGACAAGGTTGGGAGTTGTTTCGATGCCTGCCAGTGGCCGTTCATCAGCTGGAGGAGATCCTGACGCGCGATCCGCACTTCCCGCAGCTGTTCAGCGGCTCTAGCTCGAACACGAGCACGTCCACGTCGGTGTCCGCGTCGAGCACTGCGCAGGGAACGCCCGTCTCGTCTCGACCCTCGCACGCGTGCGCCGCCGACGTCTTGGACGCGGAGGAGAAGGAGATCAATGCGAACTGCGTGAAACCCGTCGATCCCAAGTTCATCACGCCCAAAAAGGGTGGGTCCGAGGAGGTGGGGAACGTCCCTCGAGAGATCGTCTTTAGCGATGCTTGCGTCCGTGCTTCGTCCTCATCCGTCCTGGCCTCTGGAGCCGCACGGCTTCTTCGTGCTGACCGAGCATCAGAACTCCCCGCCGCTTGCCAACAACGACAGCCCCGCGCTGCCGTCGCTGAACCGTCAGTACCCGAATTCCTGGCGCTATCGCCTCTAACTATGTGTAGCTGCATGTGCCATTGTCATTGTCACGCTGCTTTCCCCCCTGCTGCTTTTACCCATTGTCACCGCTGTCATCGCTTTGAGACACGCACCCCCCTGCCAGTTCTGCTAGTATGCTTCGGCACGGCCTTAAGCCTTTCTGTACCGCAAACAACAACGAAGAAACAAATGTCTGGTGTACACGGGCTGGGTGTGCAGCGAGTGGGCCGCTGCTGCAATGCCGCGTCGTGCCGGGAGCCACACTCGCATTAGGGGGCGGCGGTGATTTGAGCCGGACGGTGTGTGTGTGTGTGCTATCTCTTCGTCACCTCACAACCCTGATTGCTGACAATAATGGCATTTGCATGTTGCGCTTCGTGTCTCTCGGTTCCTGTCGAGTGAATGCAGCACCTCACAACGTTTCGTCTTCCGTCGTCCGCATTTGCATGCATTCGTATCGATTGCACTTGTCCCACGCATGAAACATTGCAGGGATCCGTCGTGAAATACTGGCTCGCCAGCAGGCTCAATCCGGCGCGAGCTTCGTACCGTGTGCTCCAGGTAATGTGGTTTCCCCCGAGAGATATTTTGTATGTGCAGTTGAAGCAATCGAACTGAGTCGACCGAGCCGATCCGCATCTAGCGCGAAGGCGTCGACCGGCACTGCGTCGCCCGACTCTACGACCACCTCGTCCTGTTCGCTGTCCAAGTCGGACGCCTCGTCCTCATGCTCTTCTTCTTCCACGTCCAAATGGTGTCGTTCATCGTACGACCCCTTTCAACTGGGATTCGGTGTCGACGCGATGGCGCGGTCATTGGCCCAAAATCTGAACCTATAACTGTCCGTAACGAAGCGGACGGTTGTCTTCCGCAGACACAAGCTATTATTCCCCTCCCCCGTGTAGTAACAATGCGTCTTTCCGTGAGTAGTCAGCACACTAATGACGGTGATACGGCTATTATTGCAAAACATGCACACACACACACACACGTCTTTCTTGTTGTGTCGACGCTTTATGCCAATCCCATTAGTAGTACTATCCTTAGTAGACCCGATGATGCAGACAGAGAAGTGATGATAAGAGTAATATTGGACGAGGAAATTAGAAGCGGTGTGATAAATGAAGGCTGATGTTTTTGGAATGAGAATGTTGTTCTGAACGAACGAGACGAGCGGTGTGCAGTTGATGTTTGTAGTCGAGTGGCAGCGCCAACGGCAGTAGCCAATGTAGAATGGGAAGTGGTGGAGGAGGGACAATTACGCGGTGCGGAACGTGGATGGTTGGCTTGGGTGGCCGGTTTGTCGTGGTCGGTGGTAGCCGGCGGATGACGACAACGACTGAAAGTCAAGCCACGCTCCTCACATGCTGCTGCTCGTTTCTCGTCTGTCTCTTCTTCCTCCCCGATCGGCTCTCCCCTCCCCTCCCCTCATCTTTTCTCTGAGTCAGTCTGCTGTTTGCGCACTCTTTCCCCCTCCCCTTCCCTCCTTCTGTCGTGACTCAGCGCCGGCACGCAGCAGAGGGAGAAGAAGAAGGCGCGCAATGCTGCTGCTGCTGCGGTCTCTCAGACCAATTGGCCGTCGTTCGCTCGATTGTTCGCATCGTCATTCCGTTGTTTCTTGCCCACCACTCGTTTCTTTCCTGCCCGTTCTTTGAAAGCAGAGGGGGAGAGAGAGTGAGTGAGAGATTGACTGCCCTCACTGCGCTTCTTCTCGGTGCCTCCCTTTTCTTCTTCTTCTTCTCTTGCAGTGTAATTCGTACGTAAGAAGCCGCTGACAGCTGATTTTCACTCTTCTCACTCGCCACTGCTTCAGCAGAAAGAAGATCGCGTCTCGGACGGGGGTTGACTTGCATAGTTGCTTCCTTCCGTCCCGTCCGTTCCCAAACATACGCCCCCGTCCCTTCCAAAGTGTCTGCGCTGTGCGCGTGTCAAGTGCGCTTGCTGGTCAGCAGCAGCAGCAGGCCTTGTTATGACGGACACACGAGGTCTCCTTTCCCCGTCCACACTTCACCTCGAAGGGATGTCTACGCTCCAACAGCAATAATCATTTGGAATCAGACGACAAAGAGAGAGAGAGTGAGAAGACCAGTTTTGGGAGGGGGAAGCTGGCGGGAAAACGTGCTCCTTCTTCCGAAAATGTGTCATTCCGCCTTCTCCTCCGCCGCGAGTGCATCATGACGAAGAGTGCGGCGCTTCCTTCCTTCTCCTGCCTTCCACCCATCCACCCAAATCTCCCCGTTTCAACGAATCTCCCTCGCTCTCGTGTGACATCTGCTTTCTTCCCATCCCCTCCCTCCCCAGCAACAGATGTTTGTGTTGCAGCATCAGCAGCAGCAGTAGCATTGGCATGCCGCGCCGTCGATCGTGAGAGAAAGAGGAGACAGATCAAAGCGAAGGATGGATCCGTCCGCAGCGTCGTCACTCTCATCTTCCGCCTCGCTGACAGGCTGGTGGCGAGTGCAGAGTGCGCTGCTGTCGCTGATCACGGAGGCGGTTCCGAACGAGACGCAACACCATCTAGTCGAGCTGTACCGCTCGTCGCGCAGTCTCGTCGACGTCCGTCTGCTCGAGGACCATCTCCGCGACCAATGGCCACTGCTGGCTCTCCTCGGCACGTTGTCCGTCTTCGCGACCCTGTGCGCTCTCTTCGCACTCACACTCGCACTCTTGCGAGCGTGTGGCTATTGCGGATCGCGCAGATATCAGGTGCAAAGACTCCCTGACGACCACTCAGTCGCACCCTCAGAAACACCCCACGAGTGGACGTCGATTCCTGGCTCTCTTCATGGGCTTCATGTCGTTGTGGCTGTGCCAGCTGGTCTGCACACTGCTCTCCTTTTCGGCGGGCCTCGCATTTTGGACGGCCGTCCCACCGACTGCCACCATCCTGTCCGACACGGCTCCCATGATCATGCCCACTTCTTCTTTCCCTTCTGCTTCCCATCTAATTCGTCGACCCCGTTCATCGGTTCATCAGCGTCTGTACGGCGGGTTCGTTCATCTCTCGCCCTTTCCCTTTCGATTCTCCATTTCGCAGAGAGGCGGCCGCCGTGCCTTTCCGTTTCGGACGTGACTATATGCCAGCCGAACCTGACACTGAAGCCTGGGAGCATGCGCATCAGACCGACCACATCATTCTGTCTGATCGATCACCATCTCCTTCCAGACGACCGTCGCCCACCCCAATGATACGCTCGTTCGGACGAGCGGATCAGTTGATTGGCGGTGCGGGGAGCAACGAAATCGGAGACGCGGTGCGGATTCGAACATTACCAGTGATGATTTGATTATGCGCAACTTGTAGATTGAACGGTCGTTGGACGAGATTGGTGGCACGGTGGAGAAAAGCGTGGGACTAGGCAGTCGATCGCAGGCCATCCTAGTGGATCAGAATGTTGACCGACAGGACGGCGGAGATGATCTGCTGGACGAGTTTGAGGGCGGGCAGTGGAGACACGAACAGGAGACGCTCCACTCACGAGCCGACAAGACTCCTCGACACATTCGCATTCAGGCGGCGCCATCTCAATTGGCCGAAACACCCGAACGGGCGCCCGCACCGCTTGATTCCAAAGATGTAGGCGAGCAAGGGATCGCACATCATCATACACACCTCTCAGATCGAGATCCTGCAACCGAGGATTGGCGACGGCGAGGGAGGCGAAAAAGCGCCGTCTCCCAGTATCAGATCATCGACGGTGAAGATCGCGGTTGGTTGATAAGACAAGAACAATCCCTGCAGGCGGGCATGATTCAATCGGAACTCCGACCGTTGCAAGCCCACCTCAACATCAAGCCCATCCACAGCAGAACCATCACAACCTCTTCACCTGCAATCATCCTTGACAGTGAGCGAATGCGCGGCGACGAGGATGTTGCCATCACCAGACGGAGCACCTCCACCACAATGGTGCCTTCTCCGCCATCATCTCGACGATTCGTATCGATTGGAAACGAGAGTGGACGAGAACTAGAAGAGGACACATCGATATGGCCGTTCCCGACCAACGCGAGCTGGTCGGATGAATTGCGTAACATGGGGGACAAGGATGACGAGGATGAGGATGCGCCCACAATCGTGGTGCAGGGCGAGAGACTCGTTGTCGCCCCTGAAGCCACGACGACAACGACGACGACGACGACGACGACTCCTGCTTCATCGTCCTCCCAGGGAACGATCGCAACAACGACTCCCAGCTCGACAAGAGCAACCACTACAACGGCGACCACCACACCTGCAATGTCAACGACCACAAGAAGTACACGCAAGGAGAAGGAGGAGGCGGAGGAGGAGGAATATGTCGAATTTGGAAGTGGTCATGGACTGGATGAACTGCCCGGAGGAGAAGGCGAGAAGAAAACGGCAGCGTCGACGACAGTCAGCACAACGTCCAGATTGTTGGGGCAACCGACTACGCCTCCGCAACAGGGAGTTGGAATGGTCGTCGAGGTGGGCGAATATCTACATGCATATCTGCTTGTCTACGGGATCAGCAATAGCAGCGGTACGATTCATTTAGACGTCGTGGTCGCGTCAGTGGTGGCAGGCGTTCGAGTCGTTGCACACCGCGGGAGTCCGTCTCTCGATCCAAGTGCTCTTCTGTCTGACGTGCGGCTTGCAGCTGGCCGTTCTCAGCGCCAGTCTCGTGCTCGCAACCACCGGTGCGGTGACTGTTTGGACTGTGCGCCACGTTCGATGGTCATGTGGTTCAGGTGCGGTGTGCTACGTCCGCTCGTACCATCCGATCGACCGCAGCCGAGTGTCGCACGTCGCCGGGAAGCTCGCGATCGGTCTCTCCTTTTTGCAACTGTTCGCCACACCGCTCGTGCTGCTCGTCGTGCTGGCTTTGATCCTCTACTCGCACGTCCACTTTGCGCTCTGCCCCCGCATACAGCTCGAGGTCGGCGACTAGAGACTTGCACACCGCCAAAACGGGACGACTTTTGTGCAGCTGCAACTGGACGCGCTCGAACAGACCGGATCGACGAGCGATCTCGGCCACTTGGACGAGACGGCAGCGAGAGCACTGAACGAAGCGCACTGCATGCGCTCCATCCAGCCCGTTGTGGTGAGTGCACGCTTAATCTTCTCCCTCACTCTCTCTCTCAAATCTTTTAGGCGCTCTGGTGGTGGGGGTTGTGGTGGAGCTGCTTCTCCGTGCCGGCCGCCCTCCTCCTTCTCCGTCTCTCCAAGTACTGGTGTCGGATGCGCACCGAGTACTACTGGACCGGCGCCGTCACTCTCGGCGACTCGGCCGCCATACATGCCATCGCCAGCATGGACGACGATCTGGCGGACAGCTTCTCAGACAGCAACCATCAGCTGCCGGTCCCCTTCAGACCGGCCCCCAACCGAGTGCTCGCTTACTGATTGACATATACGTACGCACACACACGCTCACGGCAGCAAACGAAGCGGGTCACACGCTCAATTTACACACCACATTGATCAATGAGAGAAATGCAGCATAAGTGATGATGATGATCGTGGCGATGACTGGCAATTGCGTGCGTGCGTGCGTGTGGTGGCATCAGGATGGGAGAAGCCGAAAGAGCGCGTGGAGGAGAAGGATGGCAGACGAGGAGGCGGCGGCGACGTTGGCCGAAGAACAGACCATGACTGGACGGCGCGAAGCGAGAGAGCCGCTCTGGAACCGGGAAGCAAACTCCAGGTGACACCTGCGATCTGTCATTCCGAGGTGCACGAAGTCGCATTCACCTGATTCGGTTCGAGTCGACGGTGGCGTTGAATCGGAGCATTCGTTCCCTCCCATACTTGTGATGGGTCCTGCGTCGGTGGGGCACGACGGCGCCTCGAATCGGTGGACTGCTCGTCGTGGTCGTCGTCGTCGTGCTCGTCGTTGTCGTGGTGGTGGTCGTCGTGGTGGTGGCGGTGACTAGAAGAGAGCAATAGCCGAGGGTGAATCAATCAAGTGCAGACCGGCGGCGGTAGATGTGCTGACGGCGGGAGACGCGTCGAGCAGCGAGATCTTCTCCAACGGATCGCAGGTCTGTTGGCCGGGCGCCGCGAAGCAGCAGCACAACAGATGACGATGATGGCGAGGACAACGGTGCGGGCCGACCGCCGTGGACGAGTGCGCCAACAGACACCATCGATAGTGCTCGGAGTTCAGATGCCGATAGACGCAACTCATGCTCTCGTCGTTGAAGCCGCTCTCGTCCAGCGCTGCTATACAAGTCTCATGTCTTCTTCTCTCTCCCTTCAAGGCACGGCCGCCGTTCGCGCATACCGAGATCCTCGTCGTGCGTGTAGTCGTCGTCGATCTCGGACTCGAGCACGTGCTTTTCGGACTCCCTTCCACGCGACGCATTCGGGAAGAGTTGCATCGAATCGTCGTAGTCGATCTGGACCGCATTCACGCCCACGTACTCCTCGTCGCCTTCCTCCTCCTGAAGCGTCGTGTTCGTTTGCAGGACCCCCGACTGTCCCCGTTCAACCTCATCAGTATACTGATAGCTGGTGTCGGAAGGAGACGACGATGCGGGCGACCCGTGTCGGTCGAATCGATGCCAAAGACATCCCACCGCACCCGCATCACATGTCCGTTCGCCGCACTGCAGCGGAGTCGTTTCGGACGATGGTACTGCAAGGGAGAGGGATGCCATCCCGAAGGAAATGGCGAATGACAGACGTAGTTCGTTGCGGCCGCTCTCCACCAGACGCTGTAGGGTGGCGCGGAAGATGGAGCAACAGAAGCGCAGTGTGGACGGCATCCGCCGCGGTCGCTTCAACTTGTGCGTGGCGAAGAGGAAGTCCAGAAAGGCCGGGTTCAAGTGACGCGTTCGAACCACGTGACAGCCGGGTTGCGCGCCGCACATTGCCGAGAATCGCCTCTGAACAAAGATGGGTGAGGACGGTTGATTGGCGCCAAGCAGTGATGGGAACAGACGTGGGCCGACTCCTGGGCGTCGTCCTGATTGGGTCGATGCGGCGAGGCGAACAGCGAGTCGTCGACGCACTCATAGACGCCGACGCTCTCGTGCGCAAGTGCCAGTTCCAGGTAGCCGCACGACGTGGACGAGACGGGACAGTGCGTCAGACGCAGAGGCGCATACATCTGGGCCTGCTGTTGCTGGCTCAATTGCTGCTGCTGTTGCTGCTGCCGGTGCGGCGACAGACTTCGAACGCCGACTGCGCACATCAACTGCAACCGCCGATTGCCCGAGAATGGAAGCGGTGCTACGCGTCCGCCCACTTTGACATTGTACGGAGCGAGTGGGAGGGGCGGCATTCCGACGACACCGCCACCATCTTGCAACAGCATAATGAGGACGATGTTGATGAGAAGGATATGACTGGCCATCGTGATGACATGCTGCGTGAATCCCTCAACTTCCCATCCTCATCAGCTGTTTGGGCCTGCAAGATGATCTGAGATGACAAAGAGAGTGAGAGAGGGAGAGGAAGGGGAAGCGACACTCTGCAATTGAAGCAAGTTAGAAGAAGGGGGAGGAGGAGGGGGGAGGAAGACTGGCTCGGTCTTACACATTGCAGAGACGGAGAGTCAGCAATGATTGAACGCTGGCAAGCTGTGCGTGCGTGCGTGTTGAGTGAAAGAGAGCGGGGGAGGGGCGAAGCCACTCACAACAAGAGCGGTGCCGGCGGCGGTGGTCGTGGTGGTCGAGAGAAGGAAACTGCCACCGCAGAGGAACGGAGGGCGGTGGAACGAGCACTGACCGAGCCGCCGCCGCGACGACGCGCTCAGTCTCTGCGTCGCGTCTCCCACGCGACTCAGCACAAGGGGAGGACTGGGGGCCGGGGGGAGGCTGGGGGTCACTTGCCGGAGACGAGAAGAAGGCATAGCAGTAGTACAGCAGAACTGGGAAGGAAGGAAGGGGTAAGCGCGACAACTGTCGTTCACCACCATCGCCGCAGGAACATCGCCGCAGACAACACACACACGGGAGAGAAAGACAACCAACTCGATTCAGTGACCGACCACCGCTGCATCATCTCCAAAGAATTGATCCGCCTGCACCAGAACGACGCCTCATTATGGATACTGATGATGACTGATAAGCACACACTCACATGGGCGAGCGAAAGAGACAGAGACGGGCAGACGGCCGGCCGATCGGCAAGACGGAAGCAAGATGCCGGCACGCCCAGACAAAAGTCGACGACTCTCGTCGTCGACCTCCTCCTCCTCCTCTTCCTCGTCGTCGAATGTGCTCGGCAAACAACGCGCCTACCTCGACATTCTCGACTTTGAGACCAGAGTGAGTTGTCCGTCTCGCGCGCTCTCTCTCTCTCGTTCTGATCACTTTGCTCCCAAGTAATAGGAGTTCTCCGGTCTGACGACCTGCCACGGCTTGGTCCGAATCTACAACTCGAACACGTGGCCGTCGCGATGCTTCTGGAGCGTGGTCGTGCTCTCCTGTCTCTCGCTCTTCATGATCCATGTCGGTGGCTTGCCCCTTTCGCATGCCGACGATGATGATGATGATTGTGATGACTCTTCGGCACTTGCAGTGTGGCTATCTCCTGTTCGGCTACCACTCCCGTCCGACCCTGCTCCAGGTGAATGTCCGAGTGAAGCCGTCCGGACTCCTGCTACCGGACGCCACACTCTGTCCGACCACGCCCGTCCTGAGCACCAGACTGCCAGGTACGGCAGGCTTGCACACACCTCTTTAATGGGGGAGAATTTCAAATAAACAGACAGATAAACAAAATCAAACAAGCAAAAAGAGAGCAACACAGAATGGAAGATGCCGTCGCCGGTGTTGCGCTACCTGCTGCGGTCGTTCCTCGAACGCATCGATCAGCGCTTCTATCGGGAGCTGAACGACGACGCAGTCGCGTATGCGAATTACACGCAAAACTACCTGGAGAGAACGGGTCGACCATTCAACATGACCGACTTCTTCATGCAGACCGGGTGAGAAGAGGTGGGAAGGGAGAGTGCGGGGAGGACCCTGGACGACAGGGCTCGATGTACGGACATCCTGCGCAAGTGCTGGTGGGCCGAGACGGTGGAGGAGTGCTGCGCGGAGAACGACTCGATCCGAATGGTGTTCACCGAGCTGGGACAGTGCGTTCGAGTCCGGGGACGGGCGCAACCCTTCGCGGGACATGCGCACGGCTGGCAGTTGCTCGTGCACTCGCTGACGCATCTCCGACCCGGTCTCGTCTTCTTCTCCTTTGCTCTTGCCACAGCAGCAGCAACAGCCATGCATTTTCAGCCGAACTCCCGTCCCGTTTCTGGGCCTGGCGAGGGGTGCGTGTCGCTCTGTCGTCAGCCAATCAACCGCTCGCATCGCCGCGTAAATCGGCTCTTCTCGTTGGCGCGGCCACGGCTGCGCATCTGGCCATCCACGTCACAACGGTACGAGCCCGCTTGATTGAGCACTTTGGTCGATGCCATCGTCATCGGCCTCTTTCAGATTCGCTACCTGTCCCGCACGGACTGGGGCGTCTGCGAGCCGTCCTGGCCTGCGACGAGTCCGGCGCCCGTCTTCCTGCCCTACAACGTGCTCTTTCCTCTTGTGCAGATGTCTGCATGAGCGAGCCGTCTTTCGTGCAGTACACGGCGTCGCACTGCCGTCTCGAGTGTCGTCTCCGAGCCTGGTTCTCGGCGTGCGGATGCGTGCCACTGGCGCTGCGCGCACATCTTCCCATCTCGCCAGTCTGCGAACCACTCAAGATGTCGACATGTCAGCAGCGCGCCGCGAACGGTATCTTTGCCCTCGCTCCGCTCATTTTGTTGTACATCTCTCTCTCCCTCCCAGAGAGTGGTCGATGCACGTGCGCGGTGGAGTGCGAACGGACCGAGTACAGCCCCCTGCTGAGTGCCGCCAACCTGAACACCGCCCACCCGACGATATCCAGACACGCGCCGTGGAGCGAGAACAGCAGCTCGAGCGACGCCGTCGAGTCTGCTGCCCCTTTCCTTTCTTGATAATGAGGGGTTTCCCCCATCCACCGCCCCCAAGTTCAGACACGCCGACCTGTCGATGCTGCACATCTACCTCCGCGACGTGGCCTACGAGGAGCACGAGCAGCAGAAACAGCTGCAGACCGCCGACCTGCTCAGTTACTGTCCGCCACTATGATCTGGTGATGATCGTCGCACGCAGGCAACATTGCCGGCTCGATGGGCCTCTTCCTGGGCATGTCGTGCGTCACGCTGCTCGAGATCTTCATCTACCTCTTCAAGGCCGTCTGGGGCACGGTCAACTCGGAGAGGCAGCGTCAATTCCTGGCTGCAATGAAGGAGGACGAGGAGGAGAGACGACAGAGTCTGGTTCTGCTCGAGGAGACCATCCACGAAGAGGTGATTGTCGCTTTCACTCTCCCCCTTGCCCTCGAGAGAGTCCTCGAGTACCGCATATTCGCCAGGATGTGGACGACGCTTCAATGGCTGCCAGTCCGATCGAACAGTCGGCTAAGCCGACGCGCAAATTTTCGCGACGGGTATTCATCACCTCCCTTCATCATCATCACTCTCGCAGATCTCCATTCACCCGGTGCGCACATCCGAGTTGAGTCTGCTCCCGTCGCCACCCGACACTCCGGCCGTTTTCTCGGCGAACTCCCCCTTCAACTTCCCGGCCCGTCACCACGTCGGAGTGGGCAGCAGCAGCAGCAGATTCGAGCCGGTTCTCTCCGTCCCCGACGAGGCACGTCTCGTTTCAACCGCCGGCTGTGTCACATCCCGGTCGAATTGCAGGGCGACGAGGACCCAACGGCCACCGACAGTCGTTCTCGCAGTCCGTCTGTGGCGGTGTCCACGCTGTTTCCAACTCGGCAGGCGTCGAGACGACCATCCGCCGTCAGCACGATCATGTTGCCAAGAAGATCATTGTCTGTGGAATGTCGGCGTTCAAAACAGAAAATCAATGTTTAGTGCACATATGGGCCAGAACAACATCCATCTAAGCGTCAATTCGTCCCAGCTCGGGCGTCGAAAGTCGTCCGTCTCGGCACTCGCTCGCCAGTTTCCATTTTAGCAAACTTCTTGTACGTGACATACATTCTCTCTTCCTCGGCGTCTCACGTTCCCCCTCTCTCTCAACATAAAGATCGACGTGCAGTGCGAGACGCGACGTGACGCGGAAAAAACGCCTCTCTTTCTCTCTCGCGGTCTACTCGCTCCTGTCAGCCGTGCTCTCTCGACTAGTGCGACGCGGGCGAAAAAACGATGAGAACGAACGGATGCCCTGGCTACGTGACTTTGACTACGCAACAGAGGGCGCACTGCGTGCCGTCTCGTGCCATGCGTTCGACCCGCCCCATTCTCTCGCTCGACCCTCTCTCTCAGTGGGGAACACCAAGGGTAGTGGTGAAGAAGAGGCGGTGGTGGAGGGAAAACCGAGGAGTTCATGAGATGACGGCGGTGCCGTGTGTTGTTTACCAAAGACAGGAGCCGAAGTGAGTGGCACGTTCGCGTGTCATATTCCGACTTCCTCGTTCATTCTGCCGTTTCCGTTTGCCTGTCTCTCTCTCTGCCTCTTTCCCTTGAAATGGCACAGTTGTATTTTGTGCGTTGCTCTGCATTAGGAATGTGTCGGTTCAGTGAGGGATGTTGCCTCTCCGTCTCTTCCCCGCATTTCTGTGTGAAGTGAGCGGGAGAGAGCACAGCCCTTCGTCCTCCGTTTGTTCGTTTTTTCTCGTCTCCACGAGATGACCATCCATCGCGGCGGGTAGTCGTCGTCGTGCTGCTCCTGCTATTGTTACAAGTGACTCGCCGTCCGCACTCTCGTCCCTTCGACGTGCACTCTCCCCACGGTCGCGCGAGCGTACGTGTTTACCAGCAGCGACAATTTTTTTCGGCCCCAACCGAACGCTAGTGAAGGAGGGAAAGGAAAAGAGGGAGAGAGAGAAGCGGAGGGCACTTGGGTGCTCATTGCGAGTTGTTGTATGCGAAGAGAGAGAGAGAGAGAGAGAGAGAGAGAGAGAGAGAGTGCACAACGCGGAGAGACAGAAAGAGGGACACAGAAAAACCACTGGGCGCATGCGTCCTTGAAGAGAAACGTGCTCAAACTCATCGAAATGAGTCCAAATGTAGCAGTAGCATCAGTTGAATCGGGGGGATAGGCGAACACTAAACAGAAGCAGGCGGGACAAATGAGGCCGGCTTAACTGCTGGTTTGAAATTGTCCTTAAGGTAACACCAGTACGTGCACATCAGCCAGTTTGCCTATCGATCGTCTCTGACCTGGTGTTTGCTCTGTTGCGAGCGGTGTTGTTGTGAAGAAGGGAGCGAGGGAAATGTGCGTCAGTTGAAGGTGAGGAAGTGCACGTCGCTCGATGTACAAAAGAAAACGAGGGACTAGAGGTGGAGGACGAAAAAACCCTGGGTGGGCGGTGCTAGAGCAAAGGAGAAAGAGAAGACGAGAATGTACCACACTCTTTTCCCCGGCAAGAAGGCGAGCGAACGCGCTGACCGTGCGACATAATACTCGTCCCATCTGGCGCCGTCCTCTCCTCTGTAGCCGCCACACTCACGCGTCTCCTCCATCCCGGTCGTTAGCGTGAGGGAGTACTCCGCACGGCATGACGATTGGGTACGCTAAGGGACTGGGGCATAGTGTGAAGTGCTTACTTCGTTTCGCGCCATCGACTTTTTCGCTTTTTGGGGCTTATTGTATGTCGTAAAACAGCGCCAGCTTAAATATTCTGCATTGCAAATCTCCAGTTCTTAATCTTTCATGTGTGCCCGAGAGCAGCGTCTCAAAGTTGGCATCTTTTCGGCGGTTTGTTACAGAATCTGTCGAGTCACGGAATTTTACAATTGTACAAATGTCGGCCTTGCTAAGAAGGATAGATCACAAGGTCGCCAAGTGAAAGGTCATAGTTATTGTAGATTTTCGAGAAACAGCAGGTTTACTGAAAAGTGCGAAAACATTGTATCAGGCGTGTGAATCGTCGGTTACAAAATGCTCTTGTGCGCTACCACTGTGATGCATTTGTCGATTCGGATGTATACATTTTCAAATTATGTAGCAAGTAATCGTCGGCCGTTTTTCCATTGCTACTGTGGTGGACACCGACGGTGACTTTCCTCCGGCGACTCTCCGGTGACTTTCACCCGACAATTTATCTCGCTACTCGTTCTGGGCTTGAATGCACACCAATCGGTGGATATTGAAATACCGCATCACACGACGCAAGCGCTCTGGCGGATCAGTGCAAGTGTGGCGAAGGGGCAGACGATTGAACAAAGCACGAGCGGTCTCAATGGTCTGATCGCTGGAGAGGTCCCACAGCCAGTGGATCCGCGCGTATTCGATGACGTGGCATTGCAGTGGCTGACCTTTAGCGTCAATCGCTCGTCCGATCATATATCCGCCCACGTGTGGAAAGTCTTCAATGAGACAATCTCCACGTGATCATCATACCGTGCTCCATGTTGTTGCGAACCCAATCAGCCGTCTCTAGTCTGCCCACTCACCCGCTTCCTCTCAACCTCCATCAATGTCGTATGCCCTAATAACCGAACCTCATTGCAGGGTATTCGCGGGTGTAGTGTGGAGAAGAACAGCACCTAGACGACTTGGGGATGATCCGACCCGGTTCGGTCGAGTCCGAACACTGCTCTCTGTCCTGCATGTCTTCCTCTTCATCATCATCATCATCATCATCATCATCATCATCTGCTTTTCCTTCTTCTTCCTTGTTATTCATCATGCCCTCCAGTGCGGTAGCGCCGCTTAGCAGCAGCAGCAAACCTAGTCTGGTTAGTCCTACTCTTTCTCCTCTTACACACATGATCATGCATACTATAACTTCAAATTCAGTTAGAATCCGACCGAATGACCGCCCCCGCCCCCGCCGTCGCCGCCGCCCAGTTCATGCAGCGAGACAATCAGCAGCAATCGGTGGATGATCAGGACGGGCAATCGCCGGTGCACGACGACGGGCTGCCTTCTCTTTCCGGTACGCATCAATTCCCTCCTAGACAGATGATGATGACGGTGATTCAGTCGAGTCGAGCAACGTAGATGAAAAGAAGTATTACTGTCAACGGTGTCTGAACCACGGCGAGTATCGCGCTCGCAAGGGACACAAATCCAACTGCAGGTGCTTCCTTCTCTTACTTGCCTTTCTCCCCTCTCTCACCATCCACTGACTACAGATTCGTGACCTGCACCTGCGATCAATGCTATATGGTTGAAGAGAGGCGTCAGCTGAACAACATGCTGTCTCGTCGAAAACGCGGTCACGGTGGTGCCCAGCCAGCACTCGTCAACGGTACCTCGCTCGACGATATCACTGAGTTAGTGTCTGCGTCTGTAGGGAAGCGTATCCGCGACCCGAAGTGTACGCGATGCGGTGTGCACGGACGCACACAGGCATTGCGCGGTCACAAGAAGATCGACTGTCCGTTCTACAGCTGCGATTGTCAGCTGGTAAGTTACTGTCAGCCGTATTTTCCGTCACCTACGTGCATCTCCTTCATTGTTTCCCTTTCCACTAGTAGTGGCGCAGTCTCTGTGAGCTCAATTCACTCGTAGTAACAGCGTTGCACGATCCCCATCATCCTGTGCGTGTTTGATGTAAGAGTTGTAAACAATGCAGCTACGAGTGCGCACGTTCATGCAGAAGAACTCGCACGCTCAATATAGATGACAATAAGCTGTCGAGTCGAGTGGGGACTTCCAGCCCACACTAGCGGAAGTGGAAGGCGGAGATTCACGAATTTTTCAGTGCGGACTCGTGGAAAACCGACGCCAGTTGATGGCACGCCAAGTCAAGCTACGCCGGACGCAATCGCGCATCGACCGAGTGGCACCTCGGCCCGATCGAGCGATCGACGCGATGCAAGTCGAAATGGACGCAATGAACGCACGGCGCACACTGCTCAGCGACGCAAACGGTACGCACCTGCGTGCATCTACAGACTACCTTTGGCGCCGTTTTAGACGGCTCCTATTCGTTTCAAGGGGTTTTCGCCCTTCGGATCAGACTTGTAAATCGTGAAACTTGCAGACGAAGCAGCTCCATCGTCGTCGCTGCCGGATGTTGTGAAGCTGAAGATATCGGAGGTAGTCGTTCCAAAACCGAAGCCGGCTACTGTCGAGCATCCGTCTCTGCTATTATCGGCGGAATCGATGGTTGGCGACGAACCAGCAACGACAAGCAGTTCACCAATATCGGCACCAGTACGCCCTCGTGCGATTCGTCCTCCAGTAGCAGCAGCTGTACCTTCGATTCTGCGTCAGGCGTCGCCGAACAGCACGAGTGCCTTCCATCCGGTGGTGCCGACGAACGCCTTACTTGCGGTCTCGTCCCCTTTGCTCGCGGCAAGAGAGCCGGCCTCCCTGCCTGTGGCGACTTCGTCGTCATTGATGCAATTGCAGCAACCGGTGCGGTTATCCCCCTCTCTATTGTCTACTTCAATGTCGGCCCCGCCTGCACAACCCTCTCCATCGTCGATTGGTCACACCTCCATCCCGACCGATCTGCTGTTGGCCCTGCAGCCCGAACTCAATGCTGTCCCGTCTTCGTCCTTTTGCTTTTTCCACTCTCCGCCTCCACTCTCC
>JACMII010000111.1:17133-29315 GCA_014805405.1 Bunonema sp. RGD898 | reverse complement strand
CCGCCGCCGCCGCCGCCGCCGCCATCGTCGTCGCCGTCGCCCATTATAATTACTGATAATACACCATCACCACACTGGATACGATGACCTCTCATGGAATGCAACATTACACACCAGTAGCACCCTTACAGGATCTCTGAAGTGGCCACACACTATGCGCAGACTTTGCGAAAGTGCCAGTCATTGTCCCCTCCCCATCATGAATTCGCTTTCGGACTGGCGGCGACGCCACCGAAGCGAAGCGATGCTCGGTCAACGACGAGGGCACGCGTTCCACGCGCTTTACCTGGCGACAACAATGCCTTCTTCGGAAAGTCAATGAATACTTGTCCTCCTGTACAAGTCGTGCGACGTTTTGTGTCTCTGTGCGCCGTCTACCTGCCGTTGACTCGTCGTCTACTCTCCTCCCCTTGGAACAGGCTGAAAGCGCTGTGTCTCATGCTGTTCTGGGGGGTTGTGCGGGCGATGGAAAGGTGGTATAGAGGTGGCAGTGGGGCGTTAGTCCTGTCTTTCCGTTCGTCTGTCTGTCTGTCTGTGTGTGCGCGTGTGCAACCGTCATTTGGTACTCGATGTGAAGTGGGGTGGCTCGGAGACAGCAGGAAGGACGAGACGGAAGCGAAACTGAGCTGGTGGTGCTAACGAGAAGGTTGCTCTGTTTGAGGAAGGCCCGACTCAACGCGCACCCTATTTGCATGTTTGCGATGCAGCTGCTGCTGCTGCGGCTGCGGCTGGTCAGAGACTACTAGCGATTGGCGGCTGTCTGCAGCACTCTATGTACACAGAAGGAGGACACCGCGCGCCCACAACAATGGCAACCACTAAACAACCAACACGACTAGATGGTTCGCTGCTCCACACGGTCACCACCGCCGCTGCTTTGCTTCGCCGACGTGGGCGACGAGCCGGACGACGACGAGGATGAGGACGTTGCGCCCGCCGAGGAAGACGCCTGTCGACGGCGGCCCGTCACCAGTTTGCTCTGAATCACATGATGCAATTGTAGTCCAGGGGACCATAAGGCCAGAGATAGAGCGAGCGTTCTTTTTGTCACAAACGTGCCGCATACTACTATCTACAGTGTGTGTGCGCAAACAGTGCGGATGGAGGTGGTGGTTGTAAACAGGGAGGGGAATGCGAAGCGATAGGGAGAACCTGGACGAGGAGAGTGTCGCCGTCCTGGATGTGATAGGCGCGCAGCAGTTGGCCGGGCAATCGCAGCTCCGTCGGTCCGGACGGGTCCATCTCGAGGGGCAGATGGAAGACGCGCTGTCGACTCACCGCGATCCCCGTCTTCTTCTCCATGAATCTGATGGGGGGAGCGTATGTGCATGCACAGAGACGCAAGCTAGACAGACCGCATGAACTGCGCGACGGTGCGGTCGAGTCGGACGCGCATGGTCTGCGCGAAGGCCGTGTCCTCGCAGACGATACTGACCGTGGCCTGGTGCTGCGGCGTCAGATCGACCTGAACGTGTAGGGGATGATGCTGTGCACGAAAGGCGGCAAGCCGGTCGTCTAGATCGCTTACGTGTACGAGCTCCTCGACGTTGCCATGCTTCGCGACCAGCTCCTCATAGATGGGCGGTCGTTTGTCGTGCGGTCGATAGTGGCGGATGAAGAATCGTTCGGCGTCCTCGCGCAGGCCGGCGTGAATGCTCGACAGGTTCATGACGCGGAGTTGGGGGATGCGCGCGATGACGAGATGCATCTTCTGCTCCTCGTCCAGCGTCTCGAGCAGTGGCGTGCCCTGGATGCGGATCTCGCGCAGGGAGTCCAGCCTCGCGAGCTCGTCGATCGACGTCCACTCGTTGATCGCCGTCCTGCTCATGCTGAGCACGCGCACTCCCTCGAATGCGCGTCTCGTTCGGTCGTCGTTCAGGTCGAGCTGCACGTGCGCTTGCGACTGTCCCTCCCAACATGTCTCCCTGTACCTGCTGTATGGGGTTTTCGCAGAGCACGAGCGTGTGTCGAGCGGGAAAGTGCGCCGCGAGACGAGCCGCCTGAGGGGCAACACACGTTATGGATGGACGTAGATGCATTCCCAACAAGCTGTCGTTCCCTTCTCCTCTCGGAATAGGGGATGAGCGGAGCGAGGGAAAGGGAGGAGAGGGGTGAGAGACAACGACGACCCCATCCCATCCATCTTTCGCTTCTCTGTTGTTATCGTCGTGCGGTCCTGCCCGCTACTGCTACCGCAATCTGCCAACCTTGTTCCAGTGGTCGATTCGGCAGTTCGTCGCGTACAGTGTGTGCACGCTATCCGAAATGGGCTGCTCGCCTCCGCCGCCATCGGCGCTGGTGCACGGATCGGACGAGAGCGTGGAGAAGTCGTTGAACGAGAGATGCAGCTCTCCCAGGGTCGGCGTCCGCGACAGGACCCATCTGAACGAGTTAGACTCGAGGTCCAGCGCGAGATGCGGCTACCTGACGCCGTCCAGCTGGATGCCGGTGCCGTTGAGGACCAGCGACTGGAGCTGCGGTAGCCAGGGGATCTCCTCCTGCACTTGATCATTGGAGGTGGACGGATTCCCGAGTGGATTGTGCGCCAGGTTGAGTGCCCGGAGATGTGGCAAACAGCGGAGGGCGCGACCGATCGTCGACCAGCACGAGAGCGCGTTCCACGCAATGTCCACCTGCGCCATCGATTACTTTCTCCTCTTCTTCTTCTCCCCCTCTCTCCTCTTCTTCTTCTTCTTTAATGACGCGCGTTACCCTTGCCCTCGCAAGCGGAAAGATGGAGATGGAGAGACGAGCGGAGAAACACTTTTCTTTCCCGTCACCCCCTCAATGACACGACGCAATCTTGGTGCGCTCATCGCTCCACGGTCGATGTGTCGTTACAACACAGAGGAGGAAGAAGAGTTCACTTTCCTCTCTTCCTCACCCTCTTCTCACGTCCCCCCTCTTGCCTGGCTGCTCGCTACTGCTTGCATTGTTCTCTTCTTTCCTCTCCCGCCCCGCACATCATGTTGTTGCTGTGGGTGTTGTGTTGTCTCCCTCATAAAATGGCGGCGCACAGCCTGCTAGCACCCACGACTGAATGTGCACAGGCAGGCAGGGAGGGAGGGAGAGAGAGCGAGAGCGAGAGAGACTACAGCTGACAGGGCGAGCAGTACCTCGCGGACGTGTTGCACGAGCGACGCGAATCGATGGACGTCGCCGAGCGAGTGGATCTGCATGTGGTTGAGGACGATCAGCTCGAGACGCGCCGCCTTCGACGGAGACGAGGACGCCTGCAGCACGCAACATTTCTTGTTGTTGTACAACTAGTACAACGCATTGTGCGTGCGCGCGTGTATGCCCATTTGGAATGTACATTCGCGTGCGTGCGCGCGCGTGCGCGTGTCTGCTAGTCCCGCATTTCACACGTGAGTGGAAGAGGAGGGGGGAAGGAAGGGGGCTGCAGCAGCAGCAGCTACTGCTGCCGCTCGCATCCGAGGAGGGGGCCCCTCTCTAGCCGCCTTCTTCGTCTCGGCTTCCCGCCACCGCCGCTGCCGCCGTCAGCCGCACGGACGGACGCGGCAGCAGCAGCAGCGGCGGCTAGAGTCACCTCGCGCGCATAGACCAAGCATAGTAAAGGGAGGGGCGAAGAAGAGACTCACGACATTGTAGAAGAACTGGATTCCGTCCAGTTCCTGGGAGGCCGCTTCCAAATCATCCGTCTGTTCGCAATACTTCTGCTCGAGTCGCTCAACCAGAGTTGCGCCGGCTGCAGAAGTGGGTGACAGTGGCTCCTCCATGGTTTTCTGCAAAAAAGACGATTATGAGGAATAGAGAGCATGGAGAAGAATGAGCATGAGAAAGGGGAGGATGGCAGCAGCGGCAGCGGCAAAGGGCGCCAAATCAGCTGCTCAATGGTGGAGAGGGAGCGGCAGACACACTCACACGGCACGCGGCAGACGGGGAGAGAGAGAGGGGTGGAGGAGGAGGAGAAGGAGAAGACGAGGAGCAGAGAGGGCGGGCGCTCAGCGGCAGACGGAGGGCATGCGAGAGACCGGGGAGCGGGGAGAGACGCAGACGGACGGACGAGGCGAGAGAGTGCGAGCAGACTGAGAGACAGGCACACAGACGACGACTGGCAGCAGTTCACGTGAGTAAAGAGGGGGAGGAGGAGAGAAGACGCACACACACACAGAGAGGGGCGCCGGTTTTTGAGGCACCATGTGCCACAGCGGCAGCAGCAGCAGCAGCGGCAGCGGCGGCGGCGGCGGCGGCAGCAGCGGTTCCAAAGCGGAAGGAGCACAACAACGGGAGGAAGAACATTGCATCAGACGCACGTACACACTGATCGACGCCGCATCGAAACGGGCCCGGCGGCAACAAATTGCCCGCCCGCCCGTCCTCCTGTCACGAGGTGCACGCTCACCAACGATTGCTTGATCGATCCAACACTGTCGCTAGCGCGGCAAGGTGTCAAAGATCTCCCCCTCTCGACCGGCCGGCCTCCCGCTACTGCTTCCGCCTGCGGGCTCGAACGAATCTGCACCTGTCCTAATGACACCGAGTTGACGGCGGCGACGGCGGCGACGACGATCGACTTGATGAGTCGAGTGCGTGTGGATGGCATGAGTGAATGGGCGAGTGTGTGTGTGTGTGTGCATAGGAGTGGCCGGTTTTGGCAGCAACAGCGGGCGGCAGCACTTCTCTCTCTCGCTCGCCTCCTCCTCCCTCTTCTCGTCATCGACTCCACATCCCGTGCGCACGCACTTCTCCACCTCTCCCTCCCTCCCCATTTCCTCGCTTCTCCCCTCAGTCGTCGTCGTCCTCTTGCAATCCGTTCCGCTAGCTCTCCCGCTGTTCATCCCCCCTGTCGGTGTTGCTTCTCGTCTTCTCCCCCCACCCCACCTTCATCTTCTCTGTCCCACTCCTCTGTTCAATCTGCATTCTCATTCCGTGCCGCCGCCCCTCCTCGTCACTCGTCCAATTGTCAAGGTGAAAAGGCTTAGTCATCGACACACGACCGCGCGCGCGTCCATAAGCCGCCGCGAGACGACACACCATCCTCTCCGCCACCACGCTTCCCCAATACTCTTGCAAAATGCGCACACGCCAATAACACCATCTGCATACTCCTTCCCTCTCCCTCCGTGCGAAACAACTCGCTTGACGGCGGCAGATCAACTGCAGCGCAGTTCGTCCATTGCCAGCATGCGATGGAACAAGTGCGAGCACGCGCGGCCGTCGCCCGCAATCTACCACTTCCTTCCGGCCCCATTCACTTGTCCATCCCATACTTCCACCACCATTGTTCGTCTTGTCCGCAACAACCGAATTTACGACGCCACCTCAACTCGTCATTTCCAGATTGGGCACAACCCTACTACGGCGCTTCGAATTGCTGACGCAGCATAGAGCGTCGGACAGGTAGACGCTCGCTCGATTCATCGTCGTTTCCAGTCATCTCGTATCTTTAGATGGAGGCTACGGCTGAGCACGATTTCGCTGCAAAGGCCGACGATGAGCTGTCCTTTCGTAAGGGAAACTTGCTGACGGTACTGACTCGTCGATTGTATTATTTACCACCCGGACTCCAGGTTATAAACATCGACGAGGATCCTCACTGGTACAAGGCCGAGTTGGACGGTCGCGAGGGATTCATCGTGAGCAGTTGCGTTGTTCCATTCGAAGAGTGTCGCTTGTTCAGCCGTCCAATTACATCAAGCTGCACGACAATCATTGGTACATGGGAAAGATGACACGCGCCGACGCCGAGATTATGCTCAGGAGACCAAGCATGGCCGGTGTGTCGTTTCTTTCGTGTTCGTACCTCAGCGTGTCTGCTTAGACGGATCGTTCATCGTTCGTCAGTCGGAGAGCTCGCCTGGCAATTATTCGCTCTCCGTCAAGTGACGCGGCCCCTCGTGGTTTCAGCCTGAACCGCCGCAAATTGCAGGTATAGCGGTGGCGTGCAGCACTTCAAGGTGCTGAGAGATCGCTCCGGCTACTACATTTGGACGGAACGCTTCCCGTCCGTCAACCGCATCATCGACTATCACCGGTACCGCTGTCTGCCAGCCATGGCGTGAAGTTCGATTGCGCAGACAACACTCCGTGTCGAAGACGCACACCCTGCTGCTGGTCGACCTCGACCCGTCCGTGAAGAGGCGACAGAAGCTGGTGCAGGCCATGTTCGACTTTGTGCCGCAGGAGGACGGAGAGCTCGCGTTCAAACGAGGCGACATCATCACGGTGACGAACGAGGACGACCAGAACTGGTGGGAGGGAACGCTGAACGGTCGCCAGGGCATGTTCCCGGCCACATACGTCTGCCCCTTCAATCGCAACGCCTAATATGCTGCTGCTGCGGCGGCGGCGAGAAGGAAGGTCGTGTACATTGTGTGTGCAACCGTCCGCACCCCATCCCATGTCCCGTCAGCATTGCCTCCACCGAGCTGTTGCGTCACAGGCGAAAGCAGCTGAACATCACACACACACACGAGTCCGCTCAAAGGCCCCCCACAATTCTCAGTCACACGTCCGGAGCAACACCTCCAATAACTGACCGACTTTTCTTCGGGCCACCCATGCATTTCGTGGTCGCATCGGAGGTGTGTAATGTGCCCTCTTGGCTCGAGGGAGACAGCATTCATCGGAAGGTCTAGAGACCTGCAGAGACGCGTATCCCCTCCCCTCCCGTTTCTTCTCCCTGGAACCCGTCTTGTCGAGTAGGGTGCGGTGCCGATTGCGATCGACCGCGCGCACACACACACACACAGTTGTCATGTTGTCAGAGTCGCCATACGAGAATTGCATCACGATAGCCACGACAATCATCGTCCTCATAAAAACAAGCATGAAGCATTATCACAACTCACTGACAGAAAAATCACGATCGCACACACGCGCGCGCGCCGATACGATCGTGTCTCTCTTGCCACACTCGCAACCACTTCACAACAGTTTCGTGCTTCTCTTACCTTCCTTTCCCGTACCAACATGCTAACCGCCGGACAGGTTCCGATTGCATCAGACCAAGCGCGACGGATGAATGGGAGACGATTACGCCGAGTGGTTCGAGTTTGTGTCGAAACGCGTCGCCCTCTGTCTCGCTTGAAATACTGGTTGCTGGCGTTCGAGAAGAACGGGTGGCGAGTGCGCACGACCAAACAGATGGGCATTCTGTCCGGCGCCGAGGACGACCGTCGATTGGCGGGACTCCTGACGAGTCAGACGCCACGCATCCGGATCGACCAGCCGAGGCGAGCACGACGGATTTCGTCCACGAACTCCTCTCCTTTCAGATGGGACCAATCGACGTTCCAGGGCCGTTTCCGCCACTTCGCGTCGATTACGGACCCTCGATGCGTGTTTGTGTCGACTCCGAAATTGGTGGCCGCTCGCAAGCTGGTCGCCGACTACAAGGCGTCCCGCGAGCCCCCGTCCACAACGATGGCCGATCTGTGGCGCGCACAACAGCTCTTCGGCTCGGCGTTCCATCCGGACACTGGCGATCTGCAGGTCTCTCCTCTCACACAACCCTCTTGTCAGCAAAGATGGGGTCTCGTTGACAGAACATCGCGGGTCGCATGTGCTTCAACGTGTACGGCGGCACGATCCTATGCGGCGCCATGATCATCTGGTACCGATCCACGCCGGCCGTCCTCTTCTGGCAATGGGCGAACCAGTCGTTCAACGCCCTCGTCAACTACACGAATCGGAATGCGAACAGCCCCCTGTCGACGCAGGATCTGGTCACGGCGTACGGCTGCGCAGTGACGGGAGCACTCGGCGTCGCCGTCGGACTGAAGGGCTACCTGGCCAGGTATGCAGACTAGCAGCGTTGTCCGACAGCGTCGCCACCTCATTCAGACGAGCGGCGTCCGGTGCGGCGCAACGACTAGTGCCACTGGCAGCGGTCGCCATGGCCAATGCGATCAACCTGCCACTTATGCGACAAAAGTAGCCCCATCTCTTTGTCGTCGGAGCGACGACCTTTGCAGCGAGCTACGCGACGGTCTGCCGGTTGTGGATTCGAACGGACAGCCGTTGGGCACGTCGAGACTGGCTGCGGCGAAGGCGATCTCGCTCGTCGTGCTCAGTCGCAACGTCATGGTCACTCCGACGATGCGTAGGCGAAGAGAACGCTCTACGTACCGAGAACCCCGCTTTAGTCTTCATCCCGCTCATCATGGAACGACTCGGCAAGAAGGACTGGTTCGTGCGCAACGCGTCCCGTCTGAACGTACCGCTCCAGCTGGTGCTCACGTTCGTTCTGTAAGTCACGATGACGAGGATCCTTGTGCACTGTGAGACGCGACGCAGATTCGGCTCCATGGTGCCGGTGGGCTGTGCCCTGTTCCCGCAGCTCAGCTCGATCGAGTTTGCGACGCTGGAACGCTGGGAACCCGAGGCGGCGGAGAGAATTCGAACGGCTGCCGGAAAGACGCCGCAGCGCGTCTTCTACAACAAGGGACTGTAGCGCGTGGATTTCCGTCGTGTTGTCGGCAATGAACAGGTAGCAAGCGGGCTGCAGCAACTCTCATCATTCCACGTTCCTGCCAGCTAGTCAGGCGTGAGACGCATCGATTCTCGGGACTCATTACTTATCCATTGCACATTGGGCTCACACTGCGCAGACTGCTCTAGCTGCAATCGCTGATCGGACCACACCACCACCACTACATAATAATGATGAGGAAGGATGAATAGAGAGACAGACTGACGACGGCATCTCCCAGCAGACACGGTATTATTATCTCGTTTCAGTCGCATGTGCTAGTGTGCAAGGTACGCGATTGTTTCCAGTGTTGTTGTTGTCAGTAAGTAAGGCTACTTGTGGTGTGCGAATACGCTCAGCGTGTGTGTGTGTGTGAGTGATCGAGTGACGATCGGTCTGAACGAATGGAGGGAATGTCTGCAGCGACTGCTCTTCTCCTTCTGTTTTCCGCGATGAAGACGGTCATTGTTTGTAGTGTGTGTTGTTGTTCGCCACGACTAGTGTTTGTGCACGACTGCTATGTTGATTTGTGTGAGAACGGACAGCTCACGGAAAAGAATGCGAGTTGGACCGATTGGGGGAGGGCGGAGAGCGGAAGAAGGAAGCGTAATTCGTATGTACAGTGCATACACGAGGAGTAATCGTAGTCCCAGGGTACAGGTCGTGCAGCCAGAGGGAGGCGAAAGAGCGAAAGATATGGTTGGTGCATGGTGCTTAGATATGCTTCTGATGACGGGCGATCCGTTTGCAGACGCAGAAGCCGATGGCGGCGCCAATGACGAACGTCACGATGTTGGACATGAAGATGCCGAACAGCACGTGGATGCTGAATCCGAATGGACGCACTGCCCGATGCGGGTGCGCGTCCTCCCCCTCCCCGACGACCGTCTCGATGGGGAAGGCGGCCAACAGTTCGGGACAGGGCGAGTTGGGCGGCGTCGTCAGATTCGAGCCGTACTGACGCATGCGAATCGACTTGGGCTGAACGGCCTCCGGTCGTGAGCTCCAATCGTAGAGCCAGTCCGAGTTCTGCTTCATGTCGCGCGCCAGCTTCACCTTGACCTGTTCCAGCGAGTTCTCCAGCTCGCCGCACGGCGACTGCAGCGATACCGGACTAAAGGAGGGAATCACGTTCGGCGGTCTCGCTAGTGCGGAGGATGCCTACCTGAGTCGCGAGTCCCTAGTGTTGGCCGCCAGCGCATCGACCATGACGATGGTGGGGTCGACGGACGAGCAGAGCGATCCTCGTGATGGGGCCAATTCGATCCACGACTCGCAGGCTGCAACTGCCTTCGATCACCAAGCTTTTTTTTGCATCCCACTTCTGCCCCCGCGCCTGATCATCAAGTTCTCATTCCCATTCACCTCTCCCCTCCCCTGTTGCCGCTGTATTGCGGTGGAGTGTGCAAGGAAGGAAGCAGCAGTGTGTGCGAAAGTGTGCACGTGAACAGCGTGATCGGCGCCGAGGAATGAATGCATACCGCTCTGCATGGCGGCCTGCTGAGCCGGCAGCGATGGCGGCGTTCGCGCGCCGGACGAGGACGAGTGATGCGAGACAAGGGCATGATGAGAGGATGAGACTGGCGCGGACGGAGGAGCAGAAGAGAGAGGCGGCGGCGGTATGGCTCCCGTGATGTTCTGCAGCAGAACCGACTCCATCGCCGGCCCTCCTCCTCCTCCTCCACTGCCGCTGCTGCTCTGCACAATCACAATCATACTTCTCGCGGAATCACCGCACAGTCGAACCTGTTCGTTGAAGTCGGCAAGCCCGAGTCCGAGCTTCTTCTTCATGTCCAGCATCTTGCTCGGCTTGTGCAGTTCGAAGAACGACGCCATCACCTCTGCTGCAAAGATGCCGCTGCTCTCAATCTCGACGGTGGAACGAAGGATGGGAGACGCGCGCGCGCACACGCACATAAGAAGTGATTCGGTTACTCGACGTGACCGGCACCGCTGTTGTGCCTCCTCCTCCTCTTCTTCTTCTTCTTGACAGCAGCGCGACCACACGCGCAGGGGTGGGGGCGTTGTTTGTCAGCACGAACGCTTGTTTGTCGCTCGCTCGCGCGCGCACGCGCACGAGACTGACTGCTCGGCTGTGATCATCTCAATCGAGTGGACAGAAGTGGGGGCGACCCTTCGGGCAGTGTCATTAAGCCGTCGCCGGATAAGAGGGGGAGGGGTCGACAAGTCGAGGACTACGTCGACACTCGGTCAATGGCAGCAACGCACTCACATCCATCCATTTATAAACAGACACGTCTAGCGGGCGGCAGACTGAGGGCAAGCAACTGCCGGGGGTATCCGAGAGGGGAAAGGGCGGTGTTGGCGAATGCGGCCGGCCGGTTGGTAGGTGCGTGCATCACGTGTGCACGTGAGCAGCGCCGCCGCCGCCGCCGCCGCCACGATCGGACGGGGGTGAGAGAGAGAGAGGGAGCAAGCGAGAGTCGTGGCCGTGCCTGTCACTCGTTCCGTCCTCGCACAACCTACTAACCAGCCAGCCAGTCAGTCAGTCGGCCAGCCAACGTCATCTTCCTCATATGCCACAATCAACATCACGATCTCCACTTGCGCACATCGTGGGGCGGGCGAGAACCCAGTCTGCACGAATAGACAGCGGGGAAGCCCGGGCTGGACGCATAAGCGACCAGTCGATACAGACGTCAATCCAGCGATAGCAGCAGCAGCAGCGACAGCAGCACAACACGTCGACGAGTGGGATGGTGCCTGTCTGGAAGATGGTGCAGCGGAGGGGGAAGAGAGGAGAGCGACATCAGCTGACCGCGGCCGAAGAGGGAGGGGGAGAAGGAGGCACACGCACACACACTGCTCGGCTGCACCACGCGCCCTCCGCTCGCCGCCTCTCGCAATCGATGCGGGCGGCAGACACGCGCCCGACAGCAGAGAGCGAGGGCGAGAGAGTGCAGAGTGCGCAGACGGACAGACGCTCCTCCTCCTCCCCTACTCTTTTCTTCTTTCATAATGGTAACCATCTGTCCTGCCGGGGGGATCGGCAGCTCTCTGCTATAATGTAGTAGTAACGGCAACAGTTCCTCAGTTCTTCTTCTTCTTCTCTCAAGTCCATTGTCTTCCTGGCGGCGTCGTCGTCGTCGTCGCATTAGACATCCCCAGGCAGGGGTTGAGTCGCCGAGACGAACGGGGCCGGGATCCAGCCGGTTCTGCAAGCGCACAAGAACGTTCACACACGCACGGGGAGAGTGCACGGACTTGGACGAGTCGGTGAGCCGAACCAGAATCCAGCCGCGCTGCCCCGTCTTGAGCAGGATCACCGACTGGCCGGGCGAGACGGAGAGCTGACGGTCCGCTGAACATGAGATAGGGTGGGTGGGGGAGGGCGCGTCGAACTCACTGAGTGCCTTGTGTTCGGTCCATACCCACAGGGTGCGTCCGTAGTCGGAGGGACCGAAGAGCGCCGGCGGCGACGACCACGGCAGTGTCTCGGGATCTGACGTCTCTCGGTTGTTCGCCCGAGAGCAACCCTCCTCTACCTGGCAGATTGCGGGGTGGCGCCTCTGGCGGCTTGGGCAGGGCTTGCGGAGGAGCCAACGGTCGAGGAACCACTACAACCGGAGCAGGAGCGGGAGCAGGAGGAGGCGATACGGGAAGAACGGGCACAGCAGGCATAGGCTTATACGCCGGCTGCGATGATGGTGGTGCTAGCACAACTGGCTGACGCCGCGGCGCCTCTTCATATTGAGGTTGGGGAAGATACTGCTGCTGCGGCGGC